>JARQTI010000161.1:17098-34196 GCA_030142655.1 Trachelus tabidus | reverse complement strand
CTCTCTCTCTCTCTCTCTCTCTCTCTCTCTCTCTCTCTCTCTCTCTCTCTCTCTCTCTCTCTCTCTCTCTCTATCTGAGTGTGAAGAGACGTCTGACATCGAGCTCCTGAATTTTTACTAAAATGAAGTGTTTCTTTGAGTGTTTTTCAATTTGAATATGTGTGAAATATATTTATAAAGTATGTGAAAAGCAAGTGAATAATCTCTCAGTGAGGAAAGTGATGAACTCTAGGCGAAATACAAGAATACTTGAAAAGAAAGTGCAGTGAGAGCATTGAAGACAGGTGCCATATTCTGGCCACGTCATCGAGATTCCGCGAGAACGTGGCGAGTTAAATAAATACTGTTTAATATGAGTACTCGGTCGGTAAGAACTGCCAGCACAAGCGGATTATATGAAAACATTTACAGAGGATGCAAGAAAGACGTTTCAAAAGAGATAATTAAATGCATTCCGTGTGACAAGATTTATCATCCGAGTTGCCATAAGCTGCACAAAAAGTGGAACGCTGATAACGAATTGATACCCTGGCAAGGGGCCACTGAAACTATTATATTAATGGATAAAAAAGCAGGAGGAAGCAATACCAAAGAGAGTAAACAATCGACAGGTGAAAAAATGCCCTCACTGGATGAGAAACTTGACAAAATTGTGGAAACTGTGAGTGATATGAGACAGAACATGGCAACAAAAAGAGACATTAAGAAACTTATTACAGAAGTGGTTAAAGAAGAAATTGAGGATATTAAACAGGAAGTACTATACTGGAAAAATATGGAACTAGAAACAATAATTAGAAAAACTGTTTATGAGGAAGTGAACAAAATAAAAAAGGACCTATTGAACTTTATGCCACAAAACATTCAGACTGCACCTAACATACCAAAGAGCTATAGCCAAGCAGCTAAATCAGATAATATAATCATAGTAAACCCAATCCAGGAACAAGAGAGTGAGACTACAAAGAAGCAAGTAAAAGAAAGAGTTGATATCAAGAATATGAACATCGGAGTCACAAAAATAAAGAAGGGTAAAGATGGTGCGGTTATATTAGGATGTAGCACAAGAAATAAAATACAAGACCTCAAGAATACAATGGAAGAGAGATTAGGGGACGAATTTAATATCAGCGCGCCTAAAAAGAGAAAGCCTAGGATCAAAATAATTGGAATCGATCAAGAAGAAATGGAGTTGACTGAGAAGTCACTAATAGAAGCGATAAAAGTACAGAACGAACTGATCCGAAATGAAAGACTTCACCTGAAAATATTAAAAAGAGGGACAACTGGAAGAAACACCGAGAAAGAAAATAAAGGAAATAAGAAAGTAGGAACGCTTATAATAGAAACGGACGGAGAAACACATAAGAAATTTATAAACGAAGGGAAAATAGATATCGGCTGGAGAAAATGTAGAGTATTCGACTTTGTGAGCATGATAAGATGCTTCAAATGCTGGGGATTTAAGCACCTGTCGAAGCATTGTAATAAGAAAGAAGTATGCCAACACTGCGCAGGAAACCATAGAGGAGACGAATGTACATCAGAAACGAAAAAATGTATCAACTGCATGGAAAGTATTAGACGGTTCAAAAATAACAACATAAAGGACGACCATGAAGCAACGGATAGAGAATGTCCAACGTACATGAGGAGGATGGAAGAAGAAAAAAGTAGGAGGGTAGACGGTGACGAATAGCAACGAATTATAAGAAGGAACAACCTTATCATGTGCTCTAATGCGCGAAGCTTACTGATACACAAAGAGGAACTGGAGATCCAAGTATTTAAACAAATAAATCCACTAGTAGTAGCGTTGACAGAAACAAGGCTGACTGAGGATATAGAAGAATGCGAAATTAATATAACAGGGTATAATGCCATAAGATGTGACGGTGAAACAAGAACAACTGGGGGAGTAATAATATACCTTAAACAATCAGTTAGGTATGAGGTACTATTTAGAAGAAAAATACTAGGCAACTGTTGGTGTGTAGCAATATGGATGAAGGACAAGAAATTTTATACAGGTTCAATCGCAGTAGTGTATCACTCGCCAAGTGCGTCAGATGCGGAATTCGTGGAATTCATGGTAGAATTGGGTGAACAGTTAAACACAAAAGGGGAATGTATTATATTAGGAGACTTCAATATAGATATGAAAGCAGCTACATTTTATGCCAAAAAGCTAGAAAAAGAATTATTAGCGATAGGAATAAAGCAATACGTGAAAGACCCAACCAGAATTACAAAGAGAAGCCAAACGGTCATTGACCTAGTATTCTCCAATAATAAAGTGAATACATGCGTAAAACAGACACCCATGATAACGGACCATGCTTGGGTATTAATATTAATGACGAAATATAATAATAATAGTAATAATACACATAGGGAGTTTGTAGCCAGAGACAGAAGGAAACTGACGACGGAACAGTTTGAAAGAGTGTGGAGAAGTGGGAAAGAGGTAAACATAGAACATGATAATGTAGATGAAAAAGCAAATAGACTAATTAAGAAGATAGTGAGTACACTGGATACAATAGCGCCAAAAAAGAAATTTTAAATATCTAACAAATGAGCAGATAAAAAATGGTATACGGAGGAAATTAGGGAAATTACAAAAAGGAGGGACAGAGCATACAAGACAGCAATCCGAACGAAGGAGAAAGTAGATTGGGATCAGTATAAAATATATAGAAATATAGCCGTTACAACTATTAGAAATAAAAAGCGAGGATACTATGAGGAGACGATCGATAACAACAAGAATAACCCGACTAAAATGTGGAAAACGCTGAAAGAAGTAATAAATGGGAAAAAAGAGAGAATGACCAGATATGAAGAAATTAAATTTGAAGAAGGAATTAAATCGGACAAACAGGTAATAGAAGAAATAGATGTGGCAAACAAATTCAATACGTACTTTACTAGAAGTATTACAGAAATCGTACTGAGTATTGACAATAGTGGTAACAATGCAAAAATGGAAAAATAGAACGACAATAATGGAAGAGACGTATGGGAGGAATTCGTTGCCATAAATGAAGAGGAATTAAGACAGATTATACAAAAAATGGCCATGAAAAAGGGAACGGACGAAGGGATATCAACACTAATAATTAAAGAAAACTATGAGACGTTGCAAACAGAACTATTGAACGTAATCAACTCCTCACTGAAGGAAGGAATATGTCCAAAGGAATGGAAGGTATCAACTGTTATCCCAATACCAAAAGTGGCAAATACAATGAAAGCTAGCGAGTATAGACCAATCAACGTGCTACCGACGTATGAAAAGGTATTAGAATTAGTAGTAAAAAAACAATTGGATAAATTCATAGAGGTTAATAATATACTAATAGAACAGCAATCAGGATTTCGGAAAAACCATTCATGCGAAACCGCGATTCAAGCAGTGACAGATGAATGGAAAGTAATAATTAGTGAGCAAAAAATGATAGGAGTTATCTTTATGGATCTTAAAAGAGCGTTCGAAACGATAGACAGAGGAAAATTGATAAGGAAGATGGAAGGATACGGAATGAAGGGAAAGGTAATTCAGTGGTTTAATTCTTACGTAAACGACAGGTACCAACAAGTAAAAATAGGAGAAAAATTGTCAGAGAAGATACTTACAGAGTATGGAGTTCCAACACGGGTCGGTGCTGGGTCCCTTGCTTTTCATATTATACACAAATGACATTGTGAAAATAAAAACCGAGGAATCAACAGTGAAACTGTTCGCAGATGACACAATGATATATATAACAGGAGATAGCGCAACAGAAATAGAGGTAAAACTGCAAGCAGTACTGATAAGAATTGAGAACTAGTTAAATGAGAACAAACTAAAAATGAATGCGAATAAAACTAAATATATGATAATAAGGAGTGTAAGGAAGGATCTCAGTAGGGAAATAAGGATAAGCACCAAAGAGGGAACAGAACTGGAGAGAGTAACAGTAATGAAGTACTTAGGAGTAAGACTAGATGAGAAACTATTATTTAAAGAACACTGTGACTATGTGATAAAAAAAGTTGGTAAGAAAACAAGCTTCTTGAACCGAATAGGAAACCATATAACGGCATATACGCGATGCCTTGTTTATAAAACAATAATAGCGCCTCACTTTGAGTACTGCGCCACCATTATGATTAACATGGGGAAAACAGAGGTAGAAAAACTTCAGAAAACACAAAATCGGGCAATGAGAGCAATATTACATGTTAATAAATACACAAAAATTAGGGATATGCTAGAACCGTTAAAATTCATGCCAATATGAGAGCGACTAGAGTACAATATATGCATACTCATGTACAAAATGGTAAATAATTTGTTGCCTAATGCATGGAGTGGTAAAGCTCAATTAATAGAGGAAAGAATGGGAGTAAGAACGAGACAAGCACAAAACATACGTATACAAGCAAGGAAAACAACAAACGCGCAACACAGTTTAATGTACGAGGGAGCAAAAATATATAATGAGTTACCAGGAGTAGTCAAAAACAGCAAAAATTTGTATAATTTTAAGAAAAACGTGAAGGAATACATAATAAATAACAGATAATATATTTAGTGAACATAATAGGAAATATAAATTATAGATAAGGCATATACTATTGTGAAACATTGAATGTACTTATGAAATAGCCGAGAAGGCTAATAAACTTGCATCAATCCCTCTCTCTCTCCCTCTCTCTCCTCCTCCCCCTATCCCCCGTCTCACCCTCTCCCTCCCCTCTCCCTCTTCCTCGCCCTCTCCGTCCCCGTCCGCGTCCCTGTCCCTGTCCCTGTCCCTGTGTCTGTCTCTGTCTCTCTCTGAGTAACTCATTATTTAACCTGTATCATTTGTAAACAAAACCACAAACTCTGCCATCTCAGTACAATCGTATGTGGTCCTCAATGAAATGTAGTGTTACGATCGCTCCCTGAAATACGCGGATTATGGTTATGTTTTTACGTTGAAAGAGGAACGATTTAGAGTTATGAAGTTTCAATGAATGTTGACTTAGAATAGTAGTTAGGATGATTCGTTGGTCAGATTTGCCGGTATTAAACGGTACGTCCACGCGTTATGTCGCCCCTGTCTCTGACTGTTTATTGTTTGCTACCGCACGCCACTCGTATAGTATTACAGTAGTTATAAGCCACTCCTGGTCGTCACAACAAACCCCCACCACTGTCCCCTATGAGTCATGGAGCGCACAGCGCGCTGATTCCCCACACCGCACTATGGCGTCACCCCCTCGCCCATTTGCCCTGCTCTCCCCACCCCTTAACCAGGAGATAATGCACCACCATGCGGTCCTAAGGCCCGAACATCCCAGCAGCGTTACATGTCCCCAGGGGCCTATCACGGTCGGTAACTATGCACTGACCCCCCTGTCGGTAACTTTTTATTTACCCTAAGGAAATAACGTGGTAAAGTATAATACGGTTCTTTTTTGTAAGAAATACCTTATATTATAAAGCTGTAGTGTGTGATACTTTTTCGATACTTTTAGCTATCGATGGGTGGATATTCAACGCCCCTAATATTTTGCTCGAGGTGAATCCTGTACATACCTGTACATACCATTGTCTTAGCCGCGTAAACTGTGTTGTGAGTCCTATTATTGGATTCACGGATTCGACTATCGGAAAAGTTTTCGGGAGGCAGGTACTTAGGAATTCGATGCCCGAGTAAAAAGTTAGAACTTAACTCTCAACAACAAATATAAAAGTTTATTGAAGCAAAATTGGTTGCGTTAGATTACACTATGATAATCGAAATTATAGGTGTGAATGAGTACGAGGACTCGAGACTGGAGGTTAGTACTTCGACTACATTATCGTAGTAACACTTCTCTCGTAGCTCTATACTTTGTCTGACGTGCCGACAGGCCGTCTGCTTTTATATATCTTATTATGGAATTTTTGGAGAGGCAATGATCAAAGGATTGTTTCTATGTTTCGTCATAGTATCAGTGATGCGTCTCCTTGTTTCCATAATATTTGGCGGGTGGAATGTGTCGCGTCGCGAGCAATCATTCCATCGCTTCTGAAGTAGGCACGTTACCAAATCTATAATATGGTTTACAACAACTGGTACATGTATCCCTTAATTGCAACTATGCAAAAATGAGGGCTACGGTGGCGAAAAAGATGGTTACTTGTGAGCCGTTCTCGCAGCATCCTGTCATTACCTTGGTGACAAGCGATAGAAGCGACAAGAAAAAAAGAAGTGATACTGATAGTGATAGTGAAGTGAAAAGAGTTGAGAGCGTATACCCAGAGTATATTTTTCAAAAGTGGTCTGTATAACACCATATATATTTATTTAGTATATTATTTAATTTGAAAAAAAATGTTTTGTTTATGTGTCATCCTTTCCTTTATTTTTAGACGATCCACCAGCCCACCAGTATGACAGCATTAAGTTAGTACACGTTTTCATTTCATTTAAAAAAATGTATTCTGTTTCCGTCACCTTTTACCCTTAGTCCTAGACGCTGTAAAACAGGACGACACGCACGGTCGTATCACCATCAGGCGTTAAACTAACATCGAATATTACTAGAGCGGTAAGGGTAATAATTTTAAGTCTGCACCGGTTTTTATTTGATTTAAACGGATTTATTAAAAAACTGAAATTTTACAGATTATGGCGCCAAAACGACCGGATACACCGCCTGCGCGGGTAGAGGGACCATTCGAGGGGCCGCTGTTGGATGGCATCCCCCCGCCCTTGAACGATTTCTTTGCCCCCTTCCATGAAGGACAGTGTTTTTTCGGGTGTCTGTATGTACGGGGTGTGGAGGAAGAGTTGTGCTACGGGTGCATGCGCATGCAGCCACCCGAAGACAGGGCAGCGTGCACGGCTCACGTAATGCATTACTTAAAACTAGATCCCGCAATAGTTTTGCATGTGGGAGTATGTGTGCGCTGCGCTCGGAGTGTGATGCATCCGTATGCACCCGCAGATTGTGTAGCATGTATAAGCTATTTCTGTAACAATAGGGACCTAATATTAAGGCAGCGGGTTGCTGAGGTCCCTCCCCCACCCCGGATTTAAATTGTAAGTTACGTGTATATACAGGGTGTCCCATTTTAACTTAGATAGTGGAATATCTCGAAAACAGGGAGTTTTCGTAAAAAATGTTTGAGACAAAAGTTGTCGGGCTCGAAGGGGGCCATCTAGTGAGATACCTGAATTTTTAGCCTGGGGCCTGTGTTGGGCCCTGTAAGGCCCAAGTCCATTTTTTTTAATGGGAACGCCTATTTTTTATTGCAGATTCCTGTTGTATGAAAAAATATAAACAAGTTTTATTCTTGATCATTTTCCGATAAACCCCCTGCAACAGTAGTAAAAAGGTCCGTAAAGGTGAATTTTGACATTGAGCGATACCAGTGTGGTGCCGCCGGAAGGCAGAGTGTTAACACTGAGTTCCTTTACCGAAAAAAGAAAAAGAAGTAATCTTGCCTAGAGTGACCAAATCTTTGAATAGATCTTGTCTTTACCTGCTAAAATTATGCGTTGATCTTGCCTTGATTGGCCGGAGTAGCATTCTGTAACTTCAATGTAGTCAGATTATCAAAATGTCAAAATTCAACTTCATGGACCTTTTTACTACTGTTGCAGGAGGTTTATCGGAAAATGATCAAGAATAAAACTTTTTTATTTTTTTTTCATACAACACGAATCTGCAGTAAAAAATAGGCGTTTCCATTTAAAAAAATGGACGTGGGCCCCACAGGGCCCAACACAGGCCCCAGACAGAGAGAGACAGAGAGAGAGACAGAGAGAGAGACAGAGAGAGAGACAGAGAGAGAGACAGAGAGAGAGAGAGAGAGAGAGAGAGAGAGAGAGAGAGAGAGAGAGAGGGAGGGAGAGAGAGAATTCAATTTATTTGATCAGGGATTATACTAATCCCGTAGACAATATCACAATACAGTTCCATTAGGAATTAGATAGACAATAACGAGTGCTTTCCATTTATTGGCACAAGTCGACTCAAGTCGACTACGCGCTACAGGACCTTGCTGCCTCACCAAATAACATCGATTGTAAGGATCTTATATGGAACCGACGTTAGGACTAAGAGAGACGCTCTTATACGGGACAGTTCCGAGGTGTGACATAAATGGCGTCCCGAGCGAGGGGAAAAAGTTACCCCCACCATGCTCCGGCCTGGCTTGCTTCTAGGCTGCTGGCCGCCCCCCACTCTTGCTTCGCCACTGTCCCCTAACTTCTGCCTGGGACACCATTAATGCCGCTCAGTGTACTACGTGCATCGGTACTCGCTAAAACTCTCGCGAAATCGGTGGCACGTCCTCTGAGTGATCCCCCATGACGAAAATAAAGAGCCTCATATATTGCAAATAAACATTGTGAGTGTATTTTCTTGGTCCCCCGTGTGAAGCCAGATCATCAGTGTTCATTAGAATAATAGATTTGACCGGCGATAAAAGAAACATATTAAGTATGGTTCCACGCACATCGAAGGACGTGTGCGATCAAAGAGTGTGAGGAGAAAAGAGGCAAAGTATGGAAACTATTAGTCAAATTTTTAAGGATGTAGTCTCGTGTTCTGGCCCGTTTCGGAACCTTATTTCAGGATATTTTTTTTATAACAAAATAAAATATAATCATTTCAATTTTCATAGATGTGATTAATGATACCGTAAGGTACTTGAAAAAAAATTTGTTTACTTAATTTTATGCAATTTTATAATAGTTCATTGAAACTGAAATGGACACTTTTAAATGGAGGTAGATGGGTGGCGCAGGTGATTACGCCACTTGGAGTCATTTGAAATAAAAAAATTTAATTGATTCTTGTTCTGTACGCTTGTGACTCTGTCCCGTACTATATATACACATTTTAAAAAATAAATAACAAAATAGTGGACTTGTAAAATAAAGTGTTAAAAAATGGCAATTTTTTTCGTTGAAAATCAGTGAAAAAACAAATAAATTATTATTATAATTAATTGATTCTAGTACCCGACGGAGGCATTGTTGTATAGAATAACATGTGAAAAAATGAAAGCAATTCGTTGGATAGAATTTTTTAAATCACCTGCGCCGCTTACAAAAATGTTGTTTCGAGAAAAACGCGTTTAAAGTTTTGATTTCAGATCTGTTTTAGTTGATTTGCTCTCAACTATGTGTTATAACTTCGTGAATATTTTATATTTCGGTTTACAGTTTTGACAGTATACTTTCAATATACATATTATACTTTCCAAATGTGTGGAAAAAAAATTCGATTTTTTGAAGCCCGAACATGGGACTACATCCTTAAGAACAAAAAAGGCCGTGGATAGACAGAAAATGGTTGGGGGGAAAAAGAATTAATACAGTTGTATGAACGTAAGAAGAAGAGTCAGATCGAGTTTAAATGGCGAAAAGTAGAACATCATTTCCCCCCGAGCCGGTGATCGGTCGGCCTTTCGCTGTCTACGCACACCGGGCAGCGAGGAGGGGCTGTAGAGTAGCCCGCCCTATACCTCGTCTGCCCACACATGTAACAGTACCCGGACCTGCCCCGGGCGCTCTCATATGTGTGCCTAACATGCCCAAACTGCAGGCAGCGGAAGGACTGGAGCGGCCGAGTCGGCAGTACGTCTACCCTGGTCATGGACCAGCCGACTCTTAGCCGCCCCTCCGCGACCAGCTTCCGGATGCATGTCGCTGGGCACCGTACCCACGTCGTGCCCATCCCCCTTTCTGCCACGAGTATCGCGCCTTCTCGCACGACCCGGCAACCGCTATCACATTAGCTGCCTCTTCCGTATCTACCGAATCGTCCAGGTTCCGAATTCGGATCTCCGTCATTTTTTAGGGTCGTGCCACCTTCTCTTGTCCCCTAGCACCTCCCTGAGGAGTCCCACCAGGAGCTCTGCCTTGTCGGCACCTGCCGGGCCCGGAACCACCAGTAACAGGCCTTAAGCGAAATACTGCCGTTCTTCGCAATTAGCTCCTCTGCGTAGGTGCAACCCCCTTCTCGCGGCAACGCTATACTTACGGCCGCCGTTCGGGGGCGACGGGGAAAGCGGGCCGGGCGGACGACCTTGCCCGGGGCTGGCGCCGCGCTGATCCTCCCGCCAAACATTCCACCCTATCCTAGCCTTACCTAACTAAACCTAGCGTAAACTAATGTTGAACCGCATACCATATACAATAAGACAATAAGATAAGACATCGTTCGTACTTAATTCTATTCCATCTATTTAAAAGTGTACAGAATTTGGAGTAAAAAGTCATCCAATTGGTCTGTGCACCAGTGGTTCCTCCCCGGGAGAGGATGGTGAGAATGGACAAGAGTATTTACAAGAGGAACAAGAACGCGGTCATCACTCAAGAGGGTTGCACGACGAGATTTGAAACGAGTAGATGGGTACAACAGGACTGCCCGCTAAGTCCCACCCTGTTTAACATTTTCTTAGACAATTTGAACGAACAATGAAAGAGGAGAAATGAAGGAGGTATAGTGGTCGGAAAGATATTGAACTCCGCTTTGAAGTTTGCAGATGACGTGGTTGTGGTAGCAGAGGACGCTGGAGAGCGAGTGGGATGCTGGGGGTATTAACACGATACGTGGAGAGGAATAGGATGCAAGTTACTGTAACGAAAACAAAGGTGATGGTATTCAAAAACGTCGGAAGAAGAATGAAGGAGGTTTGGAAATATGGGAGAAGTGAAATGGAAGAAGTAGATGCCTATAAGTATTTAGGATCACGTATGCGGTTAAAAAGTCGTGCACGAAGCACCTTAGTAAGCTCGCGGGTAAGGCGCAGATCGCTATTAATGCGGCTTGGGGGATTATGCATAGGGCAAACATAGGAAGCCTAAAAAGAAGAGCATACCTAATGGACACGATGGTCAGAATAATCCTTATGTATGACGCCGAAATTTGAGGATGGGAAAGAGAGGCAAAATATTGAAAAAGTGGCAAGGAGATACGCAAAGATGATGCTAGGTGTGAGAAGGAAATGCACACCCGCGTATATTTGACGCATGAAGACAGACAGGCAGAAATTGAAAATGGGAACCTGACGGAAAGCTTCAAAGTGTTTTGTAAAAATTCTCAAGATGGAAGACGACCGTTGACCAAATATATGTCTCAAAGAAGAATTGAGAAACTGGGAGAATGGGAAGGGACTAAAATGGTTGAAGGAAGTGAAAATGGCAATAAGAAGAGTGGATAACTTCTAATAAGGATGGATCAAGGATACGAAACAGTTGAGAATCAAACGATACAAGAGGATTGGATTCGAATTGACGCCTCGAGGTACTGTTCAGAGTACGGCGAATGAAAAGGTGTGAGGGGAGGGATATGAGAAGTATTGGGACGAGCAGAATACGAAACTCCAGGACGAAGAACAATGGGTGAGAATGAGATGCGGTAACGCGTGACGAGCGGGGAACAAGGGGTACGGAGACGTTAAATGTAGATTGTGTGCAGCAGAGAAAGAAAATTCGGAGCATATATTGGAATGTAAAGAATTTAAAAGAGTTGTAAAAGCGGATTTGAGGATGGAGGTGGAAGTAATTTTGAAAGGAGAAGAGGCCGTCCGAACACAATGGAAGCGATATTTGGGTGGGTCGATAAGGGTGGAATTGTACGAGTATTGCAGGATATTTAATAGAACTGTAAGGCCGAAGGAGCAAACGAAGCTATGGGAGAATGTGATGGGACGGGGATAGAGAGAGTCGTTAGCATTAAGTGAGGAAACCAAAGGATGTAGGGAATTGAATTATCAAAGCTAAGTTAAGTTAAGCGAAAGTTTAATATTGTTGAATGGTTGTAAAATTCTTAAGCCCATGAGGGCAAGAACGGCTAATAAAAATCTAATCTAATGTAGTGACTTAAGGAAGTTCATCTGGTACCGAGTTTGTCAAAAGAAAAATTATTAATACTAGCGGAGTCCGTTCAATATGTTTGGCAACGTTGAAAACAAGCGCGACCGCGTATCCTGTACAGCTGTCATGTACTAGGAATTTTTCACTCGCGTCCATACTTCATCGTCGATCTCTTTTTCAACTATGGACGAAAATACAAAAAAGTTATAATAAAAGTGTTTTTCTGGAAACGAAAACACATTAAGTTATAATAAAAAACAGAATACTCGAGCCAAAACAAATAAACATTATGATGTCAACACCAGAGCAGCAATGGGTAAGATAAAATTCTTAACTAAAAAAATAATCAATATTAACCATATCAATTTTTGACAATAATTAAATTTAATTATTTTTTCTAAGAGCTTTGAATGGTGGCATGGGCAACAATCATATCAACAAGATACTGGCTTCGTTGAATAATCCTCCACTTCATATTAATTGCCATAAAACACATGAAATAGAAGTAGGCGCTATGGCAGAAGTAATGGCTCGAAAAAGCTGCATCACAGCGACTCTTACGGAGCGGGAACTGTCTATTCAGAATGCCGACAAATTAGCAAATCTTCTGTAAGTTTCTCATGTCAACGTGCTCAAAATGTTTCAAGCTATCAAACATATTTAAGAAACTGTCAGGATGAAAGATTTTATGAGGTCTGAAAATTTTCATGAAATTGAGCATTATGCGGAATTTTGAGAAAGCAATTCAGAAGCTTTAATTTCGTGTCTGGTTCAATTACAAAATGAGTAGTGAAATTCTATTTATCCATTATCTTCGTACGATTAACTACGTCGTTAGAATTCTTCAATTAATATTTAGAAAAAGAAACAAAAATTAATTGTACATTTTAAATTGTTTATATCAATTGTAATAAGTGTGTATTAGGTATATACAACGAAATATTTATTTATAAGCATTTTCTAATTAATTTCATAATTTTTTTTAAATCTTTCAATAGATTTGTAGACATTGAATATTGATTTCACAAAGCGGCAATATTCGCGTACACATAAGAGCAGGATTTCTTATGATACTTGGCGCTGAGCCATTATCGCGTCTCCTGATATTTTATTTTTACATGATATATATCGATGTTTACACGATAACTTTGAATGAAGCATTGTATAATTAAATTTAGGTGAATCAATGATACTTCGATACAAATAAAACTCATAAATTTATTCGAAAGGATTTTTTTTTTAAGGCCGTCCCATCTCACCACTCATTTCCTTTTTCCGACTTTGTCTGAAATAAATCCGAGAAACCTCACTCACATCCGCCCAGAAAATATAGTGCGTATTGTGGCTTCGTTCGACATGGAATGGTCAACAAGCGGCACTGGACATAACCACGACGGGATCTGTGGCTCTTATAGGATTGTTTAATAAGAAAGTACTTATGTACAGTGGGATGCAAAAATGGTCGATAGCGGGTGGACGCGGTGCGGTGAGGTAAGAAAGGAGATTGGGCGGCGCGTGCTCTCCTATCTCGGCCTGTGTGTGCGACGCAGAAAGCACTATGGTGCGAGCGAGACGCCGGAGCGTCGCTCGGTGCGTCCTTGTTGCACAGCACGAGTGTAAGCGAGACGCCAGCAAGGCCCCTCCATGCGCAATACGGAGCTTGGTGGGGGACTACTCGTGTTCGCAGGCAAGCTTTCCCTTTCTCTCTCAGACTAACGCTCTTTGACGAGGACAGCTAGTACCTCGATAAGAAAAGAGAAGTAGCTATGCGACTGTCGCTAGTGGGAATGAGACAGATTTTTCGATAGTCCGTCCTCGTCATACAGCGTTAGTAAGACAAAGACGGATAGATGCAACGTGGTTGCTGGAGAAATGGTCGGTAGCTAGTGGACGCCGTGCGGTGAGGTGAGAGAAGAGAGTAGGCAGTGACTGTCGTCTTATCTGGATATAGTGCGAGCGAGAGCCGAAGCGTCGCTCGGTGCGTCTTTTTCGCGCAACATGAGTAGGAGCGAGACGGCAATAGGTCCCCGTGCGCAATAAGGAGCTTGGTGTGGGATTAGCGCTAGCTAGCCTAGACGCTCGCACCATAGTGCTTTCTGCGTCGCACACACAGGCCGAGATAGGAGAGCATGCGCCACCCAATCACCTCTCTTACCGTACCTCACGGCATCCACCCGCTACCGACCATTTTTGCATCCCACTGTACACTTCTAGAGCCAGAAAATTCCAAAAATGTGATCGAGAACACGACTCTACCGACCATGACTGCAGATTAAATTTTGAAGGTTCTGCTAAGACATGGAGTCCTCAGCTGCAGCGCACCTCGCAACCGAAAATTCGATCTTCAAAACATGTCACGTTCAATTAGGCATTATGATTGGAGATAACGACAGTAGCGCCATAGGATCAATACGTATGGCTAGTCTGCATGAAGTTATAAAACATTCCGATAAAAATCATACAAGTAAAGGGGTAGTAAATAAACTTCATAAAATCAAGAAAAATCACAGAGCTCACTCCGGTCGCAATAAAATATCTCCAACGCTGCTTCAATTATTGCGTGGCGCAGAATATAGGTGATGCTGCAGAAATGGCCAAAGGAATAAAAAATATTCCATCCCATTGTTTCAATAACCATGAAAATTGCGGAACATGGTGTGGCTATCATGCAGACCCGGCATCGTACAGGCACTCTGCAATAGGGGATGAATTTTTGAGCGAACAATTATTTGATGCATTGCGGTGTATATTTGACGTTGTAGCTTCTAGAATGTACAGATTTGCAGCAGAAGTATCAAGTAACGTCAACGAAAGCTTAAACGCAACAGTTGCTAGTAAGCCACCAAAAACGCGCAATTATGGTACAACAGCTTCTAGTGATGCTCGATTAGCATACGCAATTAATAAAAACAATAACGGAGAACAATACATGAACGAAATATCGGAAAAATTATCTTTCTCACCTGCAAAATATACGGAAAACTATGGCCTAACAGAGGACTTGAACGCAAGCAAGAGATATTTAAGATCATGTTTCCAACAGTTTAAAAGAAGACGTTTATTTATAAAAGCAAAAAAAACAGACACAAGCGACACAAGAAGGAACGCTATGAAGGGCCTCAAATATACCAATCAGACATGGGATTATTGACCGCTGATATGCCTCTTATAATTAAAATCCGGAATAGTTCTTCATCACGCACATTGGTATTTTTTTATTTAGAAACTGGAGGTTTTTCTAAAACAGCAGATATTTTGCAAATAGCTGCTAAACACGGGAAAATTGATGAAATAGCAAGCAATATAACTGATTTACGCATAGTCGCAGGGCAGCTAGAATTTCATGCGAAAGTAGTCACATCGGTTACTCTAAAAAATGCATTGCTACAATTTTATAATTTCCTGGGAGGATTACAAAACAAATGCATGTTAGTTGCACATAACTGCACATTTGATCGCCCAAGGCTCGTAGAGGCTATTAAAAAAAGTTTACTGACCCAACACTTTAGAGCAGTGATATATGGCTTCTCAGACTCGTTGCCCATTGTTAAAACAAGCCGGAAGTTGAAACTTGAAATTTGCTTCCTCCGAATCGTAAGTAGTGTACGAAGTCCCTATATGAGAAAGCATTTTCATTTTTTCCTTAATCTTTGGCTTCCTCATAGATGAATCTTCATCCACTACCAACGATTCAGAGGAAGCAAATTACAAAATTTAAATTCTTAGCTTCCTCATATAGGGACTTCGTACACTACTTACGATTCGGAGGAAGCTAATTGCAAGATTCAACTTGCGGCTTGTTTAACGTGAATCCCCATGCCTCTCACTACTTGGGGTGCTTCATACTGTAGAGAACGCATGTAAGGATAAATCTCTTGCATGATCTCTTCGGGCCTAATATTTTTTAATCGGATGAAATTCAAAAACTTGAATGTATGTATAATCAGATCCGATTCGCTGATCTCCGCCAAATTTGATACATATCACTGTTAACTGATGTTATATACTTTTCGAAAATTGGAGCTCAATCGGTCAAAGTTGACGGAAGTTAATATTTATATATTAATTTATAAATTTATTTATTATATATATTATTATTTATAAATTTAATTTTTCGAAAAATTAAAAATATCATAAAATTAAAACTTCTCGATGGATTCGGCCCAACTGCAATACCAACCAACCTTGGATACAAACCTCTTTATCAAGAACTAGACAATTATCACAAAATTTTCGATCGATAGAGTGATAACGTCCTTTTTTTGGGAATTTGAATACGACATAAAATCCGAGCCGCAGCTTGAATCATAACGAAATTTATGATCAATGAAGGTATTATAGAGCTGAACATGCCTGCAAAATTTTGAGGCTGTAGCTAAAACCGTTCATCACACCCACCCACGCACGCACGCACGCACGCACGCACACCGGGACATTTTCTCCAAACGTTTTTCTCGACTTTTTGGCACATGTTGAATATGGTGACATAAAAATCTCAACATGCTTGAGCTTCCTCTATGAGGAAGCAAAAGTCACAAAGCTAACCGGGAAAGAGGAGAATAAATTAGAAAAATTAGCTGAGTCACTTGAAATATCAACGTCTAACGCTCATAACGCCGCCGATGCTGTTGCAATGCTTGAACAAGTGATTATGCATCTTGGCGTTTCTAATGAAATTTTTTTTAAATACATTGACATGGAATGACGCAATAAAAAAAAATTCCACAAGGAGTTGCGAAAAGCTTTAAAAAAGCTAGATGCTTTAAAAACGTGTACGTCACTTGCTATTCAAAAAAAACTCGTTGCTGCCGATATAAGTTACGATTTAATATTAGAAGTTTACCAAAAAAATAAATTGATGGGCTTGATGAATCTTTTGGGTGAGGATGAAAATGGAAATGTAAGAGTGACTAAATCTAGAAACGTGGCAAAAAAATCTGATTTTTTGGAAAAAAATATTTCGTGATTATGGATTTTTTTTCCAAAGATTAAAAACAAAAAGTTAATCATCTTTAGTAAAATGTATTACTTTCCTAAATTTAAGATTCTATATACTTTGTTATGTAATTGAAAAATTATATTATCATTGAACTCGATTCCAAAATATATGTGTTTTTGCTTCCTCATAGAGGAAGCTATGTGACGGTGAAAAATTTTCCTGTCGAAATTTTCATGTCACCATGTTCAGAATGTACCAAAACGTCGAGAAAACACGTTTGGAGAAAATGTCCGGATGTGTGTGT
>JARQTI010000161.1:0-16998 GCA_030142655.1 Trachelus tabidus | reverse complement strand
GGCAGGCTAGCCACCACGACTCGGAATAGTCGTGAGCCGCCGTTGGGGAACACACTGTACGCGACGGGATTTGTATTATAAATTCCGCCGTTTATTTAATGGTAATAAACGAAACGGTACTCTACTTGCTGTCTAATCATTTTGCGCGCCTATCCGCTGACTCCGAAATTCTCTTTCGTCGCCCCCATGCTCCTCTCTACCATTTTCAGTGCGCTGAGGCTGAGCCGCCGGGAACTTGGAAAACGGCCGTGGTGAGGGATGGTGGTGCGGGGAAACCGCACCTGGCGCCCAACAACTAGATCTTCGGATCTTTTCTTTGATTTCAGCACGTTGGGAGCGGCGCCGGATTATTTGTCGGCTACGCCGTTGGGCGGTGTACGTCACACTATACCTGCAGCACCGCCGGCCAACGCTCCAGCGGCACTGAGACCCACAAACACAGGGACAAGAAACGGCAGGAAACCTCCGACTGTGGACGGCACGAGTAGAACCCGCGATCTACGGACGTTGCAGTTGAGACAGTCCGTCGCATTTGATCAGCGCGCATGCACGAGCCCAATACTCACGAAAGGTTACGAGTCTTTTCTTTCGGGCCAATAAAATCTCACGCATTGTAATGCGAGTAAGTCGCAAGTGAATGCTAACCAGTGTAGCAGCTCGTGTGCAATATTATATATAATAATAAATGGAGAAATATAATAGAAGAAACACGACATTTTTTATTCTCATACAAAATTTCCTTCCTGTTAACCCAAGCAAATTATTCAGAACGTGGCTGGCGGCAACAGGTTATGGGCCCAGCATTGTAACGAGGACGAATAAAATTGCTGGAAGAGAAAGAGAAAGTGTGAAAGAGTGTCGCGAGTTAGCACAGCAGTGGAAGCGTGGTTGCGGCGGCCATTGTGATACGCGGGATAGACACGAGGACATCCAACAGGTGATAGTGAGAAAATCTCAGCGCATCGCGGGTATCGTGAAATTAAATTCACGAAAGATAAATATATTCATTTTTCGGGTCGTGTCGCGAGCATCAGCTAGTGTGTAGTTTTCGCATACCGTACAACGCGTGGATAGAGAATCAGAATCGAAAATGCCGGACGACGGGTTGATTCGCTCGGTGAAGCGTTTCGATGGGAGGAATGACCAGTCGTGAAAATTTCAAATCACAGCGGTTTTAATGGCCAGTGAGATTTTCGATGTGGTTGACGGGACGAGGAAAAGGCCGTCGGATGCAGAGGGAATCAACGCAAGACGCATGAAGACATGGATAAAGGACGACGCCAAATCAACGGCGATCATCGCTTCGGCGATGGAAGACGAGCAGGTAGTTAGTGTGTTAGTACGCGCTTCCGCGAAAGAAATGTGTGACAAGTTAGCCACAATGCACGAACAGAAATCTGCATCGAACGTTGGCGCGTTAACGCAACGATTTTATTCGTACAAAATGAGTCCGTCGGACACTATAATTCAACACGTGAGTACGATACAAAACATGGCGTGCCAGTTAAAAGATCTCGGCGAGGTAGTTTCCGATGCAGCAGTAATCGCAAAAATTCTTTCGAGCTTAACAACAAGATTCAGTGTTTTTAAAACGGCGTGGGACAGTGTAGATCCGGCCAGACAGACGATACAAAATTTATTAGAAAGACTAATTCGCGAAGATTCTAATCTCGGTGAAGATAGCAGTTCCGCGAGTGCGTTAGCGGTGACGAAGAAAGGTGCTTCGAAGAGTGCTTCGAGCTCGAAGGACAAAGACAGGAAACAAAAAAGTCAA
The DNA here is from genome assembly GCA_030142655.1 of Trachelus tabidus. Classification (NCBI taxonomy): domain Eukaryota; kingdom Metazoa; phylum Arthropoda; class Insecta; order Hymenoptera; family Cephidae; genus Trachelus; species Trachelus tabidus. Next base: position 15,224 of record JARQTI010000161.1, on the reverse strand, counting down.
AAGAACACATCGAGTGCTTTCGTTGTGAAGAAAAAGTACACTACGCTAGCCAGTGCGATAAGCCGAAGAAACAAAAAGCGAGCGAAAATAGCCCGAAAGGTAATTCGAGCGGCAACTGCACCTAAGAGGCAAGGCTTCGCCTGGTTTCAGTCTGCCCATAGCCACTGAGAAACAAAAGGGAGGGCAGAAAAGTCAGAGTTCGTAGGAGCCTACGTTTCTGTTGATGCTTTGCTCTGATTAATCAACTTTGACCTGCTCCCATTTAAAAACTAAGAGCTTCCGGACAAAACGAACGCTTCAGTGAAGCTTCTCGAACACCGCCATAACCACCGGGTCAGGTAGTTTCGGAACACCCTGTATGTGAAAAAAAGAGTACACACTAATAAACAGAAGACTTTTTATCGGTGGCTCATAAACTACAAAATCTCTCACTTTCAGTCAGTTTGACTGAAAATCAATTTCCTAAAGTAAATTGCGTTATTCTTGGGCAATATGGTATAAAATTATTCTAAAGCGAGCCTTGATGATGCTTTGTGTTGAATATGGTTTACTATAATTATAATAAGTTCCTATTGTAAGTTAGAGGGAGCCATTTTATGAGTAAGAGTCAATGTTTTTACTTATGGGAATATACGTCTCTCTCTCTTGGGTTTTAGCTATCATTAAAGAACGTGTGTGATCCAAATAGTTATTTTTATCGTCGTGTATTTCAGTCATCCTTACAACTTGAAGAGATTAATAAATAATCACAACACTATGTGTTTGCATATAATTTTGATGCGCAATCATAAGTAAATTCTATCTAATCAGTCATTTCGAAATTTTTAGGAAAACATTTTTTTTACTTAAGCTGCATATGACGTAATGGTATTTTAATTTTTTATGAAAGCTGCATGGTATTCTATGGAACTCTAAAATGTAGAATCCGTTATGGCAACGCTATGTTTGTCAACTGTACGGAAACGAAAAATGTTTCTACAAAAATTTGTACATTGAAGGCTATTAATTAAACATGTTATTAATACGTATTTGTAACCCCCTGGTAGTCCCGCTGTGGACTCCCAATCCACACAAATTAATTTCTTTTATTTCCTAAGAAATATAAAAGTTGTATAGTTTCTTGTTATTAATAACTTGCTAAATATGGATATTTAAGTTACTTATAAACTAATGAAGCTAGGCGATTAACCAAATTGATTGTGTTCAAGATTACGGACCGTAATTCTGTGCGCGAATGATGAGGTTTCTACATTTTTCAGTTCAATCTAAAAAGAATTGGTCGTTTTTTATGGTAATCATCATGATATTGACACTGTATCTTTTGTTGTTTTATTACAGTGTAAAGGAGAATAAATCGCTAAGTAGTTTCATCATATGAATAATAATTTTACATAAAATTACGTTATTTTGAAAAAATGTGTGGTGGAACATAAATCAGATGTGTAAGTAATAATTACAAGTGAAGTTTCTTCGTTGACCAGTTTATATAAATTAATTTTATTTTAAAAGTTTTCAATTACTTTGTATGTTAAGAACTGTTAAAAAAAGCTCAAAAATTTAATTGAAGGATGCGTATTGCCAGTCGGCACGTGAGTAATGACTATCCGCACATTGATGCTATCACTACTGAAGGATTAAAAAGACGGTCTTATTAATATTTCTTTAACATTGAACGTTATAATTCACATATATTTTAAATATGTACCAAAAACGACAAAAATCACCTACTGTTGATATAATGTGTGGGTTGCTGTTTTGGACCTGTCATAAAATAAAGCATGCGACATAACACTGAGCTACATCGTAAACCCGCGTTAAGCTACGAACCGTTTTCGAAATACAGTGGACATTAACTTTGAACTTTGTACTGCCTAGAAACAATTGTTTCTTTTTAAGCAACCGAAATCGGGAAATTAATTCATGCAATGCATCTTTTTATCGCTATGTTTTTGAAAAATAATTAATTTTTAAATTAATGCGATTTGTTTTCTTCGCATCAGTTCAAACTTTTTTACAGTTTCAAAATTACTACTTGGCTTAGTTTTGTCTATGGTATTTCATGGAATCGCGAATCCGAAATGCTAAATCATTATAGCATTCAAAATGCTATTTTATTTCTCGTTGTTCAGTTTTAGCTTTATTATTTTTAAGTTCATGACATAATAACACTCAGCACTTGCGGCTCGATGTTGATTTTATATGGATATTGTTTTTACATTTTTTATGTGCGAAAATTTAAATTAATAATTTGTTTTCGAAAGCGGTATAAAATCACCCTATTATGTACGCCGCATGAAGGGGAATAGCGTTGTATGCGTATTGGAGTCGATACTAATAGCGATATTGGCAGGCATAAATAGATGTTCTTGCAATTATGTTAAATTATGAGTGATAGTTACGCAATAAAACGTAGGCTATGTTTTAATCTGTCATCTCAGCTATTTAAGCAGACGTTTCATTTTTATGTAATATATAAGTGGGAAAGGAAAGTAAGGATATCGATAGGGAAGGGATTAACATTTATGAATTCTTGTTATTATATTGTTCAGATAAAACTGGCGCATTTCAGGGTTTTGTCTCTCCTTAATTGTGTATCGTCTGTTAATTTTAATAGTATTAGTCAATCTTCCTCTTTTTCTATTCCACATTCCAGTAATCTTACAAAATTCCTAATTGACGACCCTGAAGCATAGAAGCTAAGGAGAAAACTTCGAATAGGTGTTTTTATCCAAAATTTTTACCGCGGCATTAGCCTGCTATCGATTTTGTTAACAATGTCATTGTCAGCCTCGCTGATGTATTTTGTTAAGGGACAAACAGCTAATGTTAACACATAACGTAATAAAACACACAATTATAGTTAAGCGTAACACATAATTTACTAAAAGTTATTAAGAAGATGACGAACCATTTGACTTGATTGAGAAACTTAATTTATGATATAAGTAATTCGTCATTTTCTAATAATGATCTTGTGATCAAGTCGAGACTTGTTTCTGTACGTAATAGAGCAATCTTGCGAATTTCAGTTATACTCATTAGATATGACATTGTGGTGTTAGTCATTTCGAAGAGATGTAAACTGTGCGATGTCAGTCTGTAAGTGACGGTAAAGGTTGTAGATATTCACAAGGGGTCGTGGGTGCAGGAAGTAAATATCCATCAGGATCCAGTACATCGGGCGAACGAACTGTAATTGGTCCTTGCGGTGGTCGGGGAAGACTTCCTTTTTGACACAAGCGTTCTTTTTCTTTAACATTTTCGAGTCTTATCAAAATATCAGAAAAAGTGAGGCGATCTCGTGGTTCAGTTTTCCAACATTCGCACATTATGTTACAGATAAATGGTGGACAGTCATCTGGAGGGATGAGCATGATTCCTTGGAGAATTAACTTCACTACCTGCATGTTAAAAATAAATGAAAAAATGAGTATAGTTGTTTCTCAAATTAAAAGTACGATTTGTTTACCTCTTCGTTATTATGTCCGTAATATGGTTGCTTCCCAAAGGAATAGACTTCCCAGAGCACTACACCGAAACTCCAAACATCGCTCTCAAGAGTGAAGCGGCCATACATTACACTCTCGGGAGACATCCATCGGACAGGAAGAAGGCGTGAACCCCCAATCTAAAGGCAGAATAATATTTCAGAGTTTTCAGTTCATTTCCATTAAATTTATAATACTAATAACAATATGATGTGTTCTGTTATAAAGTATTCTAGGATGTTTGAGGATTACAATAAACTATGATTTTGCATAAAAATGAATAATTTTCTACTACGTAGAGCTACGATCTGTTGATGACATTGTATTCAATGGAAAAACGTATCACTTTGTTTTAAATACGCAAGTTCTGCTTACATTCATTAGATAGTTTTATTTAGAAACTTCGCAATCATTATAGTAGTATTATTATTTAAAATATAATATTTGAGGAAAGTTTTTCCGATCCAGTTTATTTGTGCGATGCGTCTCGTAGCAAATAAACTATTGACTCTCTTGGTTGGAAAAGTGGTATACCTATAATTTTGAACTCTGACAACACCTTAGTATAGAATGTTCCAGTAAAATTTATGAGATAAGTGATTCATATATTTCTTGATGTACGTATTGTATTAAACTTTGAATGTGGCTCGATAATTATTTATCAACAATTCACAATAAATAATCCATTAGGTAATAGACAGAGTGTGATAATTTTATTATTTCATTTCATTGGTATTATATTATTTATTTTATTAGCCGATATTGTGGGTTATACAGAATAGTTTATTAACGAGACCTGTTACAGATCCCGTTTCATACTGAATTGAGAGAGTACAATGTACCTTGTAGTAATCGCAGGTGTAAATGTCTCGCGACATACCAAAATCGGCTATTTTGACAATGAGTCCGGAGCCCACAAGGCAGTTGCGACAAGCAAGATCACGATGTACGAATCTTTGAGCTGATAAATACGCCATACCAGCTGCGATTTGTGTTGATATCCAGTGGAGCGAATCCTGCATAAATAAATGACTATAAAACTGTTGAATATGATCGATATTAATTTTCTAAAACTGATAAGTTTATTAAAGATACTTTGTAGTAAATAGAAGTAAGTGTCAAAGATCTCATTATAAATATCAGATTGTCACCTGCAATCTTTTAATTAAATCATATAACCATAATCATGAGATTTACTTCGCATATAAAATTCCATAGATGATTTTTTTGCAACAGAGAAATAAAAATATTTGAAGAAAATAACAGATAACAATTTACAATTTTATTGATACAATGTTCTTTTTAAAAGGTAGTTTCTTTATCATTTGCAATGCAAATAAATCTTTAAATGAGTTGCTAATCCTGTGTGGTTAGATCATTTGAAAATCTGACGAGCAATAATACCACCTACCATATTGTTATAAGTATAAGAGGGTTAAATGTAAGAAATATATAGAGACCATAGTTAAAGGTGGTAATCCCGGTGTGGGCGTTTTCAGCTGTCTTGAATTAGCTCTAAGAACTTCAGCTAGATCCCCGTGTGGCATATATTCGAAAACCATCCAAGGACTGTTCCCGGCATCTCGTAGGACGGCTCCGATCAGTAAAAGAATGTTTCGATGTCTAAAGGCAGACATAATTTCGACTTCACGCATAAAGTCATCTTCAGCTTCCCGAGAGGCTGAATCCTTCAACACTTTTACAGCGACGGTTTCAATAGAGTCCCCACAACGTAGCTCACCTGTAACAATGACAACAGTAGGTAATCCTGGTTTTTTATTCTTCTTAAAAATTACAAACTTTTGTGTCTATATCTCAACTCTTCTGCCTAAAAGTTCCTGTAGGTGTGTCACTTAATGAATATAGGCAGCGTTTCTTTATGTTATTTAATTTTGTTTTTTGTTCATGATTTGTGGTCTTAATGATCCACAATATTTTAGGGAGTATTATGATCCAATGGCTTTCATTTGGGAAAATTACCTAGCCCCATCCACGAAATATAAATTATTAGAATTATAATCAACAAAAGTAGTTTAATGAGTCTGTAGAATTCTATACCTGGATGTCTGATTTCCTAGTTTTATTAAATTTACAAAATCACAGGCACTCTGTTCATCTGTTGTCATAAAATAATAATAATAAATTACTTACTTTAGAAAAATAATCTACCGTACGAAAGTTTCTTTCCAAACTGAATTTCATTGTACCTCTTTACTTATAATGTAACGAACTGTAAATTTCATTATACTATGATTATACAACTAATATAAAGTGACAGTTACATATCAACAATGTTACAATTACGTACCAACGGATATAATCGTTACGTACATCGAGTGTTTTATAACGATATTTAAGTGGGAAAATCCAACATTGCCAATGAGTAATTATTACCTCCTTTTTTGCTGGGTACCCAGAAAATACACAACGTTATTGAGAAACATGATACTACACGTAAGTTATAATATTGTAAGCCATTAATTTCTATTCAAATGTGTAGCACATTATGTTCATCTACGTTATATAAATTCGATATTGTCTCTTCAAAAAAGTTGAACGTAACATGTTACATATTTAACTAGGAATTTATGCGTAATACGCATGGTTGTATATTGGCTGAGTAATATTTCTTACAATTTACTTATTGGATTTCGGCATATCTATATGGATTATAATTATTTTGTACTTGCCTTTGTAAACTTTTCCAAAGCACCCTTCGCCGATATCGTGGAGAAACATAAGACAATCTCGGCGCAAAATAGGTACTTCTGGAGAGATGCATGTGAAATATTGAGGATTTGGTGTATATTTATTTGCCGACAACACACCTTTTTTCAAATTCATAGGAGAAGACTGTAATTAATTCAGTATATCAACAATCGGCAGAAAAATATTTTATTTCGAATTTTCAATAAAATAGGCTTATTTCGAATTCTAATAATATTTACGTTTAAGGAGGACCGTCGACATTTTATATCGAAACAACGCCGTCGATAGCGGTACGTGATCCCACCCATGGCTAATAACAATGTCACGAGAATCGTTACTACGATGGCTATTTCAGGTAATGTCTGATATGACTGCTGAACCTGTAAAAGGTAGATACGATTTATAATGAGTAATTTAACAAGTGAAAAATAATTAGTTTAACAAGGTTACTCTACGACAGAAAATAGTAGATATAAATATTTCATTTAAAGTAATTTAAGAAATTTGAATAAACCTTAATTATATTTTTTACTAAATGATACTTTGAGCGCGATTTTATTTACGGAGTGGCTATTTTGAGGACAAGTGGGTATTTTGGGGATAGATTCGCTAAGGAACGCTCTCGATTTCGTTTAAAGGACGAGAAGAGTTATCGGCTATAAGGAACTCGACCAATCAGAATAATTAGTTCTCGAATTTGGCTAAGCAGTCTGAGTCGGGGCACCGACTGAGGTGTCACGAGCTGGCTCGCACTCCCGTGCTATCTGTTGATAGTTCTTCTAGCTGTGTTTCGTTACAGTATAAAAAGTTCTTGCTCGTGTAGTTCTCGCACTGCTCTCGCGATATCCAGAAAATTCGATGGATTTTCTGTGAGTGTTCAGGAAGTGTATTGCTGTGTCCGTCCGAGTGTCCTCTAGATACAATGGGGAACTGGAGTGCGATGGGAATTCAAAAACTGTCTAAGTAGTTTGCTAGAATATGATCGTAGAATGCCAGAACGCTGATTAGATAACTTATTTATTGCTTAAATATTAAGAAAATCAATATTAAAATTTGCTAAAATATTGGTATAAAGTGCGGGAGCGAAAACACTTTGTGATTGTTCGTGACGTCACAACCTCATATCCTTAAATGTAGTTTATTTTATAGCCAAATAGCCAATGAGGAATGTCCGTATTTGATCTTCGCAAGTTGGCGATGAACGGTCGGCGTCACAAGACGTTATTATTCAAAGTTAACTCACTAATCCGCAAGATGCCAGTACTGAATATGAGGTTTTGACGGCCATTTTGTCACGTGACTCAAAAGGGCGTTTGAACTGCTATTTGTGCAACACGATTTTTAATATCATTTTTTAACAAATATAAGCATATTATTTATCTAAGGTAACAATATTCATAGTTTTTATAGTACCACAACTAAAAAAAAACGAAAATAAAAAAAATTGGTCCAGTTTCCCATTCTCGGCCTTCACAGATTAGCTGCGCCAGCTCCGGTGAGGACTCCCAATTTAATAATTGGTGAAGGGATTTCGATTTGATGGTTCAGATTCGTTCTGTTACGTTCTCGATCGGTTGCTCTCTGTGATTCGCACTATTTGCCTGACGCTTACTCCGACCCTCTCTACCTTTAACCTAGCAGCCTGAGCGGCCGTGTATTTCCGTAACCGTCCGCTCCCGTTCGTGCATCCAGTTGCGTTTGCTGATTTTACGTGATCCCGATGATCAGTACCTACGGTTACGTTTCTCGATTTTACGCTTCCCCAAAAATCGACAAGATCCGTCAAGTTATCGTCATTTCTGATAGGTTTCATCAGAGCTCTCGTTTTTGTGGAGTTCGGTCTGTTCGACCCCAACTCCCAGTTCATACCGGCCCGTTAGTTCCCGGTGAAAAAAGAACTGGCTGGCGCCCGCCTGGCTTGCAGATGCATGAGCGAAGGGTGGATGGCCGAGGGTAACGTAGATTGGTTCTCGAAGATAGTTCTCGGATTTTTCGTTATCGGCGTCGGGTTAAGAAAAAAATACGTTACAATATATATTGTAACGTGCCGCTCTTATACCCCTCTACTTTCTATTCTTTTACCTTCCCAATCACCCTATCTCGATGACAGATACATCAAAAGCCCGACTTAAGAATGCATAGCGCACTGTGGATGTGCATATTAGTATCTGAGAGAACTCCTCAAATCCTAAAATTCCTCAAAACTCCTATCGACCTCTCTCAGTGACGCCGATAAAAGAAAGGAAAAATAGAACCTTTAAATCCCTAATATTGCGTAAGTTCCTTCAGGTTAGTCACAGCGAGAATCTTGGGGAAATAATATTAGAGATCATTACCCTCAACATTCTAAGAATCCAAACTCCAGTCGTGCAACTGGAATCAAAACAAATAAGCGCCCAAGTGCTATCAGCCGGCACGCGCCAAGTACAATAGAAATACCAGTAAACCGGTACTTGAAGAAACCACTAATCCAATTACTCAAATCAAATAGTCAAATATCAAATCGAAAAAGCGACGTTAACACCTTGGGAGAATAAAAATCGTTATCCGCATTAAGAATAATGTGTTTCTCTGGAGGGCATAAGCAGCGGCTTCCTCGACAGGAATGCTCTCTGTTCTCGGATACCGATTCCGACTCGATTCGTGCGTTTTTAAAATTCGTGTACACCAAAACGCGAGAAGAAGCAGTAAATATTTGGCGAAGTATAATCCTTAAAAATTAATTAGTAAATCTATCCTGCATTCCAGAGCAAACCAGTGAACAGTACTGTACTGCAGTGAAAACCTTCCTAAAGGAAAGGGGTTCGGTGAATGGGGATTATTATGATCATGTGTGGGTCCTGAATCATTACCATCCCCATCTTCAGCAGGACTATAGTCTCCGGACGCATTGTGCAATTTGCTGTATTACAGCTCCAGCTATCTCTTTCCCACTCCTAGACGCTAATATAAGAAAAAGATAAACAAAAACACTTCTTATCGCCTACGGTATAATAAGCCAAACTGTACACAATTATAAGTGTGTGTGAGAGAATGAAATAGAAATTTAGTGAGTTTCTATATGTAACTTATAGGACAATATGGCAAGATTATTTAATTTTATAAATCAAGTGTTGTTTCCTACCAAGAGACGCCTGCCCAGTACACAAACCCTTTTAAAAAGTCTCGTGATTCCTAATCCTCTAAAATCGCGAAACGACTATATACATACAGGGTGTCCCATTTGAAACAGGACGGTTGGATATCTGTTTAAGGAAGAGCGAGACAGCAAAATGTGTCAGACGAAAGTTGTAGGGTACAAAGGGAGAAAGTCAGTGCAAATAGAATTTATACTCCTACTATTTATGCTTCTATGTTGCAAGCATAAAGCCAGCCTTTTTAAATAGCAACAACATTTTTGAACCCCCACAAGTTGTGCGTCTCATTGTAACGAATTCAGCAGTACCATATGTTATGATTTTCTTCATCGATTTTCTATGAAATATCACACGAAGATGGAACAAAACAAAACGCGATTATTTTTATTGAAGCTTTCCTACATGATCTATTTCACATGTTGCAGGTGTGTGATTGTGTAGATGCAGGGCCTAATTATTGCAGGATATGTTCGATGTTGCCACCATTTTTAGTGAGACACAACTCCAGCTGGCGTCGAACGTTTCCAATAATAGACCGAAGAACCTGAATGGCCTGAACAGAGATAGTCACATTTTGTTCCATTTTTTTATGATATTTCATAGAAATTCGATGAAGAAAATCATAAAATATGGTATGGTTAAATTCGCCCAGATGAGACGCACAACTTGTGGGGGTTCAAAAATGTTGTTGCTATTTAAAAAGGCTGGCTTTATGCTTGCAACATAGAAGCATAAATAGTAGGAGTATAAATTCTATTTGCACTGACTTTCCCCTTTGTACCCTACAACTTTCGTCTGACATATTTTGCTGTCTCGCTCTTCCTTAAACAGATATCCAATCTGTATACACACGGTGTTCCGAAACTACCTGGCCAACGGAGTATATCGGTGTTTGGAAGGCATCACTGATCACTAAAATAACCTTCCTTTCGTCTGGAAGCTCGTAGATTTTAAATGGAAGCAGGTCAAAGTTGACCAATCAGGGCAAAGAATCAAAAGAAACGTAGGCTCCTACGAACTCTGAGTTTTCTTCCTTCGCTTTTGTTTTTCAGTGGCTATGGACAGACGGAAACCAGGCGAAGCCATGCCTATTAGGTATCACCCGCTGAGAACAGTCACGCACTAACTGAAAACTGCAATATCTTATGATAATGTAGGAAATAATAAAGATCTGCCGCAATAGGTAAATCCAAAATCTGTCACCTAGAAGTATTATGTAACTTGGTGTAGACAATAAAAGCGTGGCAGAATAGATCGTGGAAAAGCTCCTGGGAAAAAATACCAGTAAAAGTATCAGTAAAAGACCTGGAAAAAGTACGGAAAAGTCCTAGAAAAAGTACCGAAAAAAGTACCGGTAAAGATCCCGCAAAAAGTCCCTAAAAAGGAACGAAGAAATTAAGGGCGAGAAACAGCCGGACACCTTGGACATGAACGAAGGACATTTGTACCTCGAGGACGAGGCGAAGAGCTCTTTCCAGATCCAGTAAAACATACAGAACGGGTAGATATGCAGAAGGAAAAGCGGGAGAACGTACGGGAAAAAGTACCGGACAAAATCCCGGAGAAACTACCAGAAAGTGTCCTGATAAATGTCCCGGATAAAGTCCCGGGAAAAGTACCGGACAAAATACCGGAAAGAGTTCCGCAAAAAGTACAGGAAAAAGTCCCGCAAAAAGTCCCGGATAAAGTCCCGGGAAGAGTATCCGACAAAGTACCGGAGAAAATCCCGGAAGAAGTACCGGAGAAATTAAGAGAGAGGATTGAAAAATTAAGGCCCAAAATTAGTCTGAGTATGATATTATTGGTGCATTAAGGAAATAGAGCGACGCAGATCATTCATAGAACATTGCTTCAAGCCACAATCACTGTAGGGAAAAATCAATCTCGGATCAGTTTTGGATCTATGCAGCAGACTGAGTGTTTCCTTCGTAAACCTGAGCTTAATCTGCCGTGAAACACTTAATTAAATACTGCATAGTTTGACCATACGTACCCGTACTGAATCTTATATGGACCATGTAGAAGTATCTATCAGCGATCCGTCCTGTATCTAACGACTTTTACTGTAGGCATTCAATGATAATGTTATAACTATTATTTCAATTCTTAGATTCCTCGTCGATGTCCGTCCCTTTATCTGGGTATCTGCGTACGCTGACATAATATTTTCGTGGACTCCCCTTTTCCTGAACACTCCTTTCTCAAAAAATGAGTATTCCATCGGCGCATTCATAATACACTTCAATCTTGCAATAATAACATTAATTGTAAAATTCAATTATAGAAGCATAGAAAGTATTTAGTGCTGACATATTATGGGATCTGACAGAGAAAAGCAGATACATGTAAAGCTTTTATTCCTTCCGGACAAAACGAAGGTTATTTTCGTGATGAGTGATGCCTCCCGAACACCGCCATACCCAACGGGTCAGGTAATTTCGGAACACCCTGTATATTGTTATACCCTAACCCATGCATATACTATACACACTACATATGCATTATCTTTACCAACGATACTAGACAAGTATGTAAGTCGAACAATCGTCTAATATAATCAATTCCTATGATTTATACTTATTAATTTACATGTTTGCTTTGTTTTATATTCCGCTTACATTGTTGAAATCTTCTTTTATGAATTACATTATCTTTTATACGACCGGAAAATATTACGCTTATTATTCCATCAGACGTTATGTTCATAAGAAATTTGTCATACTAATCCTTCATTATGCCTTTAAATAAAAGATAAACCTGAAGCTCCTTGAGACTCGCAGTACTCGTAAGGTTTCAGGTACAGAATTGAAAGACTCAGGTATGCAGCAACATATAGATAATTGTTAGTGTTCTGATTTGTTAACTAATCAATAAGAAAGGGAATCAAAGACCAATCCAATTCAGAAGAAGTAATGGAAAGGGTAAGAGATGAAGTCATTAAGGTATAACTAGATAGATATGCAAAAATCGCAGAAATTCTTGAAAATTTTATGAAAGATAGTAGAATAATAATGTATGAATTATTTCAGAATTTTTTACTAAATACTTTGGTAGTTACAAATTTATGAAATTTATAAATTTATCACGGTTGCTTATAGGAAAACAGCCTCTACGGACATTAATCGTTGCAAAACAGATAGAACTAAATCGCCGTAAATTCTGTAAAAATAAGATGATGTGTGGTGTATGATTCGACGATTGATTGTGTAAAGTTTTAAATAATTTGATTTTGTTATTGTCGAGAAAATAATAAAATTAGGGATTATTATGAATTACTCTGTGTTGACGTGGCAACGTTGTAGAAGAGTATCGTGATTATTCTGTGGGTATAGTAGTGCTACTATACCAACAGAATAATGGTATAATAAAAACATTTCGCAATATAATTGACTGAAGCTATGCTAAGTTCAGTTCATAATTTGCACTAAAACCACGCCTCGATATGCTATTTTGAGGTTACATACACTCACTATGCGAGCGCCAAGCCACGCTAAGCTATACAGAACGCTCGCTTGGTATTTGGCGCCAACGGATAGAGTAGTATTACCACTCTTGAAAAAAAAAAATAAAGTGTAGATTGCTGCGTTGCCGCGATTGCCAGTCAATTTGTAAAATAGCAAAAAATTAGTTTAACAATGAATAAATTACCGATAATTTGAAAAATCAGTATAAGGTTTTAAGGTTATTAACGATCATAATTACATGATATGAAGGTTTTAATTAAATTTAAAAGTTGAAGGATTTTTTTGTCGGATAGTTGAAACAGTCATATAGTCAATGACAAAAGCTTTAGGAAGTATACCCTAATATTGTAGAATTTGGTTTCATTTATCATTAAAAATAGCAAATTAATAGTTTAAAGTGTTCATTCATTATTAATTTAGCTATTTGTCAGGCTAAACATGTACTATACGGTGGAGATCTGTAAGCACGCAATTTGCCCATTTTGGACTCACTTTTTGCCAGACGATCCGTCCAGTTATACCTTAAATAGGGTTGGAGATACGAAAAAGTCGTTCTGTAAATGGAGTTCTTGTAAGACAAGTTCAAAGTCTGAGTAGAAGTAGAAGTCTAAGTCGAAATCTAGAGTCCTAGGGGCTTGTAGTCTTTTTATCCTCAATTCAGTTCTTCGGAGTTCTCATGTACAGAAGTCAAGTATCAAAATCAAGTCTAAGAATAATCATTCAAATCAGTTTAAACAAGTGAATTAGACCTGGCGACTCTATTCTGCGAGTTTTGTGAATCATCATCACTACTATCATTTACAAAACCTTGCTGCAACCTCATCTGGACCGAAGGTCCATCCAAACCACCTCACTGAACCAGTACTACTTCCAAGGAAATCATAAAATAAGGAACGCTCAAATTCCCTGGAAATCATTAGGGTAAGCCTATGAGTACGTTCTCATATAATGAGGTACACACAACAATTCATTCATATCCAAAATACTTAACTTACATAAAACGGATCAAGAATGTCCGAGCAAAGAAACAATCAGTTCATTCAATTAAATTTCGTTCTTGTTCCATTAATCAGTATTAATCAGTTTACAGAATATTAAACAAATTTCGTAACACCGATATCGATGCGGCTTTTGTCAAGAAAAAACATTTTGTGTATTTCTGTTTCTTTGAAAATAGGATTAGATTACTCAAAATATTAAAAAAAAATTTTTATGGTAGATAATAAAAAACACAAAAGTTTCAATTTTTATAATTTTTTGAGACGATGCACCGTCTCCGGGATATCTGTGCTCAAATTAAAAAAGTCCGAATCCACATAGCACAGTAAATAAAATATGGGTGGCTGAAGTCTGATGGAATCGCTCATATACATATATATTGTGATTTCGTGAATTTTACCTTATCGGATTCCTGGCGGAAACTGTAGTGGTACGCAGGATAACGCAAATTTAGAAAATAATCCAGGCAAGATCCTACCACTTCAAGGGCCAAGAATTTTCTGTTTCTGATTCTGTTGTTTTATTTTTGTTGTACTATGCCGCGAAAACTGTATGCATGTACTATTCATGTGCGAGGGATGATCGACGCGGGAAGCAGAAGGACCGAAGGCTGATTTACGTCATGGGCATCAGCTGGCCCTTAGCTGCGCGCGCTGCCGCTTACCTCACTGCTCACCGCACGACTATATCTAGTTCTACGCATACTATCACCTGAGTTATGTAAATTGGTCTACGTGTACGGAGTAACCAGCAGGGAACTATTACTTATCTTACGTAATAGGGACCTACGAGCTACGGAGTACCCGCATCGCAGGACAATCCATGAAGGAGGCCCACCGCTAGCGAAAATAGGAACGAATACTCGCAAACTGGGGATCCGGGGACTCTTGGTGAACCGTTTAAGATTTCTATGGGACGAAGGAGCCCATCGCGGGACAGCTTATTATCGCTGTTCCCGATTTGCACGAATTATCGCGAAGACAAAGTTTGGATTTCGGTCCGTGATGGAATATTGCGATTTCTGATTGGGGCCGAAGAACCAATTAGAAGCAGTTTCGTACAAGGGAGAAGGTAGTCGTCTCCTTTGCTGTCGATTACGATCGCGAAGAGCAGTAATTCTTCTGGACTGGACTGTTAAAGAGACGAGACATAGTTTTGAATCTTGTTGGTTTTGGAGGTTTAGAAGTCTAAGGAAAATTTGGTAGTAATCCGCGGCCGCGTTGAAGGCCAATTTTGCTCAACGAAGAGACTCACAAGGAACATCACTTTCGTGTCCCCCTCCGATTTTGATGAAACTCAACTATGTTGTAGCGCATGAAAATCTAAGAGACACGTGTTTTTTTTATCGGTGGAAAAACAGTTTTAGGGGGTGAAATCAACCCCCAAAGTTGGGCATGTCGAGGGGTGGTAATGCAGTTTCACCTAGA
>JARQTI010000159.1:0-48617 GCA_030142655.1 Trachelus tabidus | reverse complement strand
GTTCCGTAATCTGTAACGGATTACGTGAAAAAAACAATTGCCCTGCTCGGTTTTAGAACGATTATCTCCTTCTTGATCGGAGGATCCAATGGAATTAGGGAAATATAAAGTTGAATATCGATCCGCTTATACGTTCCGCGATACGTATCCCGTTGCATTGTAGAATGGCCTTAACTCTTGTATCCCAAGGGATACAGAGCTAAAATCGATTTTGAACATCAAATTTTGAAATTCACAATGCCAGATACTGTAATATGCAATTTTTCAATTTTTATTTTAGGGGTTTACTATTTTATTTCGTTTATATGGTGCGAAGGGATGAATTCAACAATCACGGTCCTCGGCTAAAACCGGGGTGCTCGCGAGTATATGATACAACTTTGAGAATTTCTGCAGGCAGGATCCATTCATCTCAAGGGCCTAGTAGATTTATGATTTGTTTTCCAATTTCTGTTTATTCTTTTCTTTCCTAGCCGAGCAAACATTTTGTATCTGGCGCTTGCTGGTCAAGTCTACGCGCGACGGAGACGAGCCAGCCAGCATTACAAAGAAAGGACGGCGATCGGTGCAGCTACGTCAACGAATGAGCTAACCCAGAAGCGACGCGCGCCGCTTGAGCGATGTTACCCTGCGCTGACTGGATCATCCTTCTCGGCTCCACATTACTACGCGAGCCAAGTACATTGGCTTGCGACTCGACGGCATCGACATATAATACTGGAAAAATGGGGTCCACCGCTAAAATTGGCCATGTTCCCCTGAATCAAGGGCACGTGTACTACAATAACAACGCGAATTGGCCAGTACTTACTGGCCCGCTAAACGGAATTATACGGACGCTATTTCCACCGATTTGGAAATTTTGCGCGTTGTGCCATATTAGGTTCCCGGATTAGGCCGTCATCCGGACAAATGGGCTCTACAAGAAATAGCGGATTTCTCGGCATTGCTCCACGACTCTGTCAGTTCACACAAGGTGTTTCGTTAAGCGAGCATTGCCTAATCTCTGAGTGGCGAAATTTCCATGTACGAGTATGGATCGACTGTCGACCCACGCGACCCAAAGAGGCCGTGCAGAGCCCACGTAGATTTTTGCCTAGAAACAGGCACGAGATTCCGTCGGCCGGCAAAAAATGTTCATTGTGTACTTTTATTTCGTTGAGCGGATGTTTCGATCGCGAAAACTTGCAAATTGTATGCGTCTGATTAGGAAGACGTACGCGGGAAGTCGGAGGTCGTTGAGGTCGGTGTAAATTTAATCGCGAACGTGGTTAGTTTATTATCTGGATTATTTCCTACATTGCTGTACCGCGCTAAGTCGCGAATTAGAAATTTAGTTGAATTCTATTTAATCCTATTCGTTGTCTTTGTACGGCCACTTTATTCCATTATATGTTATTTGAATTAACGTTAGTATAATTTATTTAATGCTCTTTGAAATTTTTATTGTTTCCGACCGCGCGAAAAGCGGAGTATCATTTTTGTAAGCTCAAATTAACTTCTTTCCTTTTGTAAACGTGAAATCGCGTACATTAAGTGAACAATAAATTAGAAATCATTGAGTGTTTAATAGAACCTTTTTGTGTAACTTATTGGGTTCTTGTCCAGAAGTTCCCCGTCGCCTCCGCTAGCTGGGTTAGACGGCAAACAAGTAGGAAGATAGTTTTTGTTTTTGGTTTAGAACGAATTGGTTTGCGAAGAACCTGACGCCCAACATAGACTGGATTAACCGCTGGCTATCGAACAGATAATTGTCAGCCGAAATGGTGCCTCGAATTCCCATGGAGGCCCCCGAAGGTACGTCGCAATGGGAATATGTAAATTTTGCGAACAAAATTCATTAAAAATAATTCACCGCTGATTCATAGGTACGGTATTTGCATCTCATCAGTTATAGTAACATCCTTAGCGCATTACGCCTACGGAGTTCCATAGAAAAATTGCAGAGAAGTGATAGGATTTTTTATAGAGTTTTAATCTATATTTTGGCAAGATTAATTGTAAGTCCTCTGGTTTTATCCTTATATTTGTTGCTTTATATGGCCTCGCAATGCAAAGACTTTTTGTTGTAGGGTTTATAATAAATATTCGATTTCAATATATGTATACCATCGCCCCGCAACCACTTTAAAGCGTTTTAATTTGGTGTAATAAGAAGTGATGTGTTCTCAAACTTTGATGCTGTGAATGAATCGGATTCCCGTGTTTAGGGATTTCTGTACTCTTTGTAATTTTGGACATCAGTGACCATTATCAGGTTGAATTATGGATACAGTAGCTTAGTGCAAATTTCCGAGAGTTATAGGTTTCGCTTTAATTTTAGTTGATAGACTTGGGAGTACATTTTTTTTGTAAGTATTACTTGTGTGGCTATACTATGAGAGACTGGGAGACGTGGTTACACGAAGTATTTTTATTTTTTATTCGTATGGTATTCCCACGCGGCCTACGAGGACTTTGGAACAGTGTTTAACTCAATCTGATTTATGTATCTAGGTGTGCCAATAGTAATGGATTTCCTGAATCAGGCCATTGTACGAGGCCCATAATCTGATGTGTCTGATATCAGAATTTATTCTGATAATGGGTTTCACTAAGGTAAGAGATTCAGTTTCGGACGCTTTTAGGTTATCGGTCAATATTTATTTATTATTTATTTATATTTATATTATATATTTATTTTAGTGATTTAATCGCCTATCGATATAAACTCTTTAAACATATTTATGGGGGGGGTTTAATTTATCCAAAGCACCCCTTATTAGCAGTTGTAAATTCGTGGAAAATGTATTTCAATCGAAAATACCCAAGAGTATTAATGTACCACTTTTGGATCAGCCTCATTGCCTCTCGCTTCATTTTCAAACCACCATATCACCGAATTTCGGATCGTGCATTCTCCAGCCTTCGTTCATCTGCCGTAATTAGAGTTGACTGAAAATAAACATGAACAAATAGTAACAATATTCAGATGCGAACAATATACATATATATTCTTCCTAAGAACCATTTTTATTTAAATAAATAACATATAAATATTCATATAGTAAATTGCATCTTTTCTTTGACTCCTCACTTTTGGACTCTTTGTTTCTGCACTTTTGCCTTTTTTTTATGGCTAATCTTGTTTTCTCTTATTTTATTTTCATTTGCTTCAAGCTTATTAACTTTCTTCGCTCCTTTGCTTCTTCCTCTTCTTTTTTTGCTGCATCTTTTGTTTGTGGAAGTCCCTTCATTGTTTGGACGTCGTCACAGAAGGTAACTTTTCTTTCCTTCTTCTCTTATTATCGATTTTCCGTTTTGACTCTGGACAATATAAAGTTTCTTTTTGAACAGCGTTCCCTCGAAAATAGTATGCACTCCTTCATCCTGTCTACCCGAAATACTTGTCGATTCAGACTGTGCTTCTCTATCCTGGTCGTCCATAGTCTGAACTTAGTTCAACGTCGGGAAGGCATCGCCTTGATCCATTCTCTTAATTTTACTGAGCACTGGCATTGAATGTTCTTATAGTTAATGTCGTTCTCAACTTCTGAGTCTATAACTCAACATATTTTGATCAATTCATATAAATTCAATATCGACTAATATTCGTACTCACTTTATATATGCGACAACTCATCGGCAAGGAGGTCAGACTCCTATAAGTTATCATTAATGAATTCTGCAAAATCGAAAACGACTGTTTCTTTTGTCGTAATGTGTCAATCGGCGCTATTGATATTCATGAACTGATTTAAATCTTGATGTATTTCGCTTTCCCGAGAGTTCCTCCTCTACTTCATAAATCTGTTTGAATTGCTTAGATTCGAGCGCGGAGCTAACTTCTATCAAATCTTCGAGTTTATCTTTCTACGATACATTAATCAAAACAAAATAGTACGAAGTTGTAAAGTCCATTTGGTTCGAAGTTCGACTTTCTATGAATTAATTGAAATATAAATATAATATACGATTGAATTATTTCAGCTAATTAATACGGGATTCAACGATAATTTCATGGATTGGTACAAACACTAATCCTTCACTGTTGACGGCATCTCTATCACTTTGGTCACGAGTCTTCACTTCATCCTTCACCGTCATTTTTGAAAAATTGGTGAATCCCCTTCGCGACACTGGTTTCACTGAAATCCAGGTGTAACTTGAAATGAGAATCTGGTTGCAACGTATCCTCAACCTCTGGAGACTGCGGTTTCCCACGATCTTGAATTGACTTCTGAAGCTTTCTGTATTTGAATGCATCTGCGTTAAAGGAATGAAACCTCCACGTTTTGAATTCATAGCGAAGAATATTGTCAACGTTCAACGTGCTTAAACTTGCCTGCAGTAATGGAGGCGATGTTTTCATTGGATGTAAGATGTGCGTTACGTTAAGATATAAGGCGATTAGTTCTGTGACATAATCATGTGTTGCATGTGTCCACACATGGACAAGACGACGGACAACCGAATAGAATTTTTGATGCTCCAGGAATAAAAAACGCTGCTAACGCACTCGTAGAAGCTCTCGCCTGTTAACTACCCATTCTCGGATCGATCAATACTCCAATCTTTCGGCATCCCTTGTACGATACTCTAAGGAATATTCTTGCACTAGAACATTATCATCGGACGAGACAAATCGCCTGCTGTATTTCCTGTAACAAGCGTGATGAGACACTCTTTCTCGTCGTTGTTCATGTGCGCGTAGAAAGTTTCTTCCCATTGTCAAATGATGACTTCACTTCCTTTCGTATTTAAGAAAAAACCAACCGAGACCCTTAGAGCATAAGTAACTTTAGCAACTTATTTTCTTAACCTGACCGATAACGAAAATCCGAGAATCTCTGGCTGCTAGGTTGAGGTAGATAGGGCTCGAGAAAGCGTCAGGTAAATGGTGCCAGAAACAGAGCGAAATTGATCAAGAATTTAGGGGAACGGATCAGAGCTATAAAATCGAAATTCCTCTGCCAATTAATAAATTGGAAGTCCTCACTGGAGCTGGATCAGCTAATCCGTATCCAGGAGACACTCGGGTGGGCACTGTACCTCCGAAACACAAGCAAAAAATCGATAGGATTTCCCGATATAGCGAGAGCAACGCGAGAATACATAAGCGAGAACTTCCTACACCGTACACACAGTTAGAAAAACCATCAACAGATAGCATGAGAGCGCGAGCCAGCTCAAGACACCCCGATCGGTATCCCAGGACAAACTGCTTTGAAAATAGCCAAATTCGAGAACCAATCATTCTAATTGGTCGAAATCCTTATAGCCAATAACTCTTATCCTTTCCATCGAGTCGTCTCTTTAAAGTAAATCAAGGGCGTTCATTAATGAATCGATACGTCATAACTGGAGATCATCCACGGTCGCTTCCTCAGAGCATCGGGCATTAGCTGAGCATCCTTACTCGAATCAGGGAGTTTCTCCTCTGACCCTAACCGTATCAAAAAACTTTATCTTCGCCTGCTCTACGGCCCTTTGCTACTCTTCAGCGGGGCGCCGGTATGTTACTCGGACCTCTGCCGGTCCGTGGAGACGTCTCCGTCGGGTATTCTCCTCTGCCGGGCAACCCGCTATGTTGAGACTGTCTCTTCACGGCAGATTCGAACATCTCGACTTCAATTTAACAATAACAAACCTTTCCGAGAGCATTGACGTAACTGTACGAACCGATCCGAGAACGTAGCTTCGGAGCAAGGTGGCAAATCGAAGAGAACCAGAAAGAGTGAATGTTATCTGAATCGATAACTGGAGTTACCTTGCGACCGTGGGTCGAAAAATCAAATCACACTTTCTATTTCTGCGAGCTATCTTATCTTGACTTCGGCATTGAGAAATGCTCAACTGTATGTCAAGTTCTATGATATTCTCAACGGCAACCAAAGATGACATTTCAAGAAGACCTCCTACCGATGTCGCCCCGTCCTGCCGTTCGTGAATGGAATCTCTCTCTTCAATTTCTTCAGGAGTAATTGGACGCTGTCTAGAAATTGACATGTCGTGATTTCAAGACGACGTTTACTAAGGAGACATATCCATTTTACTAGAAGCGTTTCCTCTTCTGTTGTTAAAATTGTAGATGGTCCTGGTCTTGCGTCAACCGCAAAGATGCCTTACACCGAATAATTTGCTCGTCGATCCTACAGTTGCTCCATACTTTATCGGAAGTGGTGCACTTTTGACATTCTCTTGCGAGTGCAATTTTTGACGTCAAAGGATCATTTTCTTCTGCAAAATATAAATTATGACTTATCGACCACTCTCAAATCCCCTGTGCACGGAAATCTAACCTTCAAATTACCCACAATACAGTGGATTAACTAGATCAAAAGAACCCTGGTCCGAAATTGCTCGCGAACACTATTATACTCATAAAAAACGTTATGCAAGGCCTCGGATTTATTATAGATACATTAAACATATAACAATTTAAAAATATCCAATTATGTATGTATTCATCCCCATTTCGACTCGCTCTGACCGAAATTGGGACGCTGGATAAGAACGCTATATCAAAAACGGACTATCGATTTTATGAGGAAACACAACCCACACTTTATTCTTGACGATAAATTATGAAATTATGCATTTACTAGATCAGTTCAAGCATCATCAGACCCTGCTACGTATTTAAAAAAAAAGCACTTATCAGTATGAAAGTGTGTTCTTCACCTTAGCTTCAACGAAATCCGTCTCCACGGTGCCCGTCTTGTTTTGGCACGCACTCGTATGTTCAATAAAGTTTTATTGTTATAAAAAAACATATTTTTCTAACAATTATTATTAAACGATGTACTTGATTATCCGAGGGGCCAATGTTCATCCTTATTCGCACGAATAAGAGTACATTTTTCTTAGTACACGCAAAAATACAACTATCTCGACCGAAATGGGGGCATGTGCCGAAACTGAATCTTTTACCTCTCTCTCTCTCTTTGAGGAGCACAAGAATAGCAAATCTGAAATTACATTTATTCCATTTTAAATTCTAATGAAAGTCTAGCAGATATAGGAGAAATAGGAGAGATCCGAGAACAAATCTCCGAGGTAGAGCGCAGGCAGTGTGTCCAGCTAGTCACGTCGTCTTCCTGGACACTTGTTCACTTTCGATCGAACCACTTTAATACTCCATATGTAAAGCTTAGTGATCTTAACTTAGCTATTAGAATGTCGTGCCTAACTCGGTCGAACGCTTTTTAGAAGTCAAACAGAACAAGAATGTTAATTTTCCTAATGTCTACTGCAAGTCTAAAGTAATGCATAGTAATGTGATCTGTACACTGAAGCCCTTTCTATAAGCCGAGTGATATTGGTCAAACATTTAGTGCTTTTTTAGGTATGTTATTACCTGGTTGGCTACTATGCTTTCGGGGACTTTTGATAATGAGCATGACATTGATATTGGCCGATAATTAGAAGGCGTTCTTGGAGTCTTTATCTCAGGGTTCGGTTTTATGAGAGCACATTTCCACAAGGAGGGAAAAACTGACTGTGCTAAATTACATATTTTCAGAATCGCGTGTAGAACAGAGGACAGAGCTTTCCTTACGTGTGTTCTATTTGAAGATTATCTGAGCCTGTTGCGTCCGTTTTAGACTTGTACAAAGCATTCATAAGATCCTTGGAAAGAAGGTGAAAAAAGTAGAATTTATTCTCATGGCGATGAAAATATGAAAATGCCTTATGTATTCGTCATCAATAAGAGAGTGGTGTGCTTGTGTGTGTACGCGCACGCATATGCCTCGGAGCAGGCTAAATACCGGACGAATTTCTGAACCAATAGAGTTCAAATTTACAAGGATCATCAGGACTTGAATATAAATGTAACAGTACTATTTTAGGTATAGTAGCACTTCCGGTTTCAAAAAGGCAATTTTTTTATATGTAGAAAGCATAGTACATATAATTGTGGTGTAATCATTTATCTTTTCTTATAGCAAGAGAATCTGTCTTGCGACCCTAATGAAAAGACTTATACTGGAAAAATCGTAATAATATAATAAGCGTATACAGGAAACAAAAAAAAAAACATGAACAGGAAGGCCCGTAAACAAGTTACCGACGATCATCAACTGCAGGAAAATGATGATGTTGCTACGGTAATATACATTTTTTCATAAAAAAGGCAAGGAATTTCTATTCTTGCATACAAATAATTTATTCTTTCATTTAGTTTATTATAGGAGTTAAAAAGATATACAGATATTCTTGCCTCAAAGGAATTGTATACCGAGTGGAAAAAAGTACACATATTTTTCCAGCAGCTGCTAAGCCCATGCCATCCACATCGTCAAATATCAATGACGATTTCGGAGATGCTGAAGTGTCGGTACCTTACACTTCGGAAGAAACTCCAGAAACGTCCATGTCCTCAGCGTTGCCAGAAATGTCTCTGGTCTAAGCCAGGATATCAATTTTATGAAAGAAACAGGAAGTTTTGATCTTTGTGGTTTTGCTAATTACTGTTTTTGTCTTGACAGAAAAAAATGATGACTCTAATACATAAAACCTGGAACTTAAAGTGTTTGGAAGAAATATCTTTAGATTTGTCGAGATGCCGTGTAAACGATTGACATTTCACATAGCATATTTTCAGATTACCATATCTGTTCTTTGATGAGTTATCTATAATTAATCATGCCAATCTTGTCTCTCAGTCTTCGACTTAAAATAGGACATTTCGTTTCATCTAGTGCCGAATGCTTACAGTCAGGTCATTTAGCTGTCTTACAGTTGAAACACGTAGGGATTCCAGATTTCTTACTTTTACAGTTTCTAGTTCCGCCTTCCGCGCAGTGGGCACAATGATCATCGTTGTTGTCATTTCTGACTATGTGGCCGAATCCAAGACATTTTTAACTCTACAGAATTCGTACATGGTCAATAACCCAGCAACCCGCGCAGTCAGGATACACTCTTTCTTGAGAAAGTAATTTCTTTCGTATGTCTGATGGGGTTCCTGTGATGCAATTAGTGTATTCTCATGCTTTGTCCAGGAAACGGTAAACGACTTTAATATCCGTATTCTCTTTATCTTCAGCATTTGGTTAAATAACTTCCCTTTTTATATCATCAGCTTGTTATATCACAGATTATTAAAAAACAGTACATTTTGATATTGTTTCAATGTTCTTAGAGATTTACGACTTTTTGTGTCGTGCCGTCCAAATGGAAAAGGGCCCAGCATACATTTTCACATATTTGCAAGGAGATGGCCATGGGCATTCATGGCCAAGTAGCTAACAAATATTAGTTTATAATTTTAAGGATTTTTTTTTATTTAAGAATACAAATACGCAGAATTATCTACTAAACAGTTTTTTTGAGTATCAAGGCATATGTAAGGAGGATGATTGAGAATTATATATATTGATTTGTTGAATTAAAAACTAACATGTTACGTTTACTATCGTGAGGATCATCACTACAATACGCCATTGATTTTCTAGGATTTATATTAAAAAGCGAATGGGATGTACATAAACAAAAGCGTAATGATGATACACAAACCAATAATGAAAATGTTGCGGAAGTTGGGTAAGGAGAATGTTATTTCTACCAGTAGTTTCATAATTACATGTATTAGGTTGGGGAAAAAGAAATCCATTATTTTTTCGCTGGATGACTATAATGATATATATCTCGTAAAGTATTATGCAGAAAAGTTCAGACTTGTGCTCGTTGTAAAAGTGACATTCCATACTAAAAAAACTTCTTTTATAGTTTTTTATTGGTCGATTCACTTCTAAGATATAGGGTGTAAAAGATGGAAGCTAACAAAAAGAACATTCAGTATATTTTACAATTTTGCTTTGATAAACGCGAAAATGCAAGCCAGGCGGCTGAAATTGTGAATAGTGTTTATGGTCCCGATACTGTCACAGCCAATTACGCGCAATTTTGGTTTCGTCGATTCCGTTCCGGAATTTTCGATGTTAAAGATGCACCTCGCACAGGTAGGCTAATCGTCGAAAATGTCGATAAAAGATCGACCATAAAACAGTTTTAAACCATTTTCATAAAGCTGGATTCAAGAAGAAGCTTGATGTTTGGGTGCCACACGAATTGACGCAAAAAAACTTGATGGATGGAATTTCCATCTGCGAAGCCTTGATGAAACGTGGGACTGGAAAGGAATCATCTACTAGGAGCTGCTTCGATATGGTCAAACACTAAATTCGGACATCTACTGTCAACAATTGGACCGTTTGAAGCTAGCGATTGACCAGAAGCGGCCGCAATTGGCAACAGGAAAGGTGTTGTGTTCCATCAGCACAACGCCAGGCCACACACATCTATAGTGACTCGCCAGAAGCTCCAGAAATTAGGTTGGTAAGTTTTGATGCATCCACCTTATAAGTCCGGATCTGACACCAAGCGATTACCATCTTTTTTTATCATTGCAAAACTTCCTTAGTGATAAGGAATTAGCATCAAGAAGAGATTGTGAAAACAGCTTCATCGAGTTTTTCGCCACTACGGACCAGAGCTACTATAAGAGAGGCATTATAAAGTTACCTTTAAAATGGCAACAAATTATAAAACAAAATCGGTGCATATTTGATCGAAATCGGACATTCCGGACCAAATTAAACGAAGTCTTGAAATAAACGTAAAAATAATGGATTTCCTTTTCCCCAACCTAGTATATGGAATGAGCATGAAGTTTCGTTACAGTGAAATCACCCCAGATAGCGACAGGCGTGCAAATGTGACAGGAATCGCGCAGTAAGGTACTATATGAATTGTCGACACAACCATAGGAATATGCATCCTCATTTGTTGCTATATGTGCAGCAACACATGGTTCAAACGTTAAGCAGCAGATGAGTAGTAAATTGCGTGCAAGGATTGCAGTTTTGTTCTACTCTTTAAAAATGTATCGATGACTATTCATCAATAATCAGTCACAATGATGTGTAAAATATTGAAAATTATATGGAGGATCACAATTATAATTTAAAGAAAATTACAAAGAATGGTTGCGTGCCTGTCATTTGTGTTTGGTACATAACTCTATTTGTGTTGATATGAGCAGTACTCGACCTGCGTTTCTCGTGGTGCTCCAACTGATGAACGCGACACTCTATCCACTGAACTATCAACCCAATTTGTAACTGTTACTTCGATTAAGAATCATAATCGTCAATATTCATATGTATAAAACTTCGAAGTTCAAAATCACTGTTGCCACAGACGGTTACACAAATATGTAGAAGCATGACTAACGTAACATACATTGATTGCAAAGGAACCTACTATATAATCATAATATTATTGGAAGCTGCATCAATGCACTGTTCATTAACATGGTTAGGTTGTATCATATTGAAAGTAACTCACACATTAACCTGTTACAGAGCTCCTGTAACAGGAAAGTACTGATTTAACAGTGGATTAGACCAAGAAAATGTAATGAAATTGTTACTGATTCATTTTTAAAGAGTACGATTCCTCCGAACAGCTTAATGTGTATTAGATAGCAACCCATCAGGCTCCACGACGTAGCCGAAATCGCCTATTTTGTGTATCAAAATGCCATGTCACAATATGTTTCACGACACCTTATGTTTCACGACGTGTTTGATATAGGATTTTCTTAAAGAATTCGTGCTTCGACGGACGAATCTGATTTGTAAGTAGGTGATTCAATCCTTTTCTTTTAAATTTTAGGCTTGTTTTCATTAAAAGAGGTTGTCTATCTTGCTACCACTGGGTTAAGTTCGAGAGCGCTTGATGTGTTTATTCCAATCTGTGATTTTAACCGTGCTCCGCATGGAGGTGTGGATTATGGATTTGTCGAATGGATCATATGGCTTGCCGCACCATGTGGTTTGTCAATGATCGTCCTGATTGGTATAAGGTATGGCTCCTGTTGGGCATATGGCTAAGCTAGCGTAATGCTATCCGCCAATGTGGTAGAGTCACCCAGTGTTTTTGGAGGAGATATGGTTTGCAATGCAATATTGGTCATCAATCGCACTTTTAGGAAGGGATTCACTATGGCGTGGCAACGCTATGTTGTTCGCCGTGTCGTCTCGTAATTCAGTGGTTTTTTGGACTAGGAGGCCGTGTACTGCTAATGGTGATGCTGCCCACCCGTTGACAAGATACCTTTAAGTAGTATGGTGTGGTAGAGACTTGAGAGGCAAGGTGGTCGGGTGTTTTCCAATGCCCGTAACCCTTTTTATTCCTCTCGTCCCTATTTTAGCTGGTGGGTATCGTTTGGAGACGCTATGACTCCAACGAATCCTTTCATACTATCCAGGGAGTTTCAGTACTCTTTTATTTTCTCTTTTCTGAATCCTTAGTTTCTCTCTCGAACTTCACCGTAGGCGGTGTAGTAACTGAATGAATTTTATCAGCGTTCCGCTGGGCTTTTATATTTGCGGAGCGTACGTTATTACATGATTTGAATTTTTTTGCATTGTTGAGTTGCCTCATCTATGAGACACGCAAGTGTTATATACTTTGGGTGATTTAAAATATCTTCCCGCCTAAAGTTTAGAGGGACTTTACTTGTTTTGGTTTTTAGTTTGATTTCCCTCAAAATGTCCTTAGCTCATAGGCGCCTGACTGTTATATGATCAAAGCAAAAATATTCGTTTTTGCTTTCTATTAAAAATAAATAAATATACGCTCCGTTACGTTGCAATATATATATATATTTATATATATATACATGTCAAATGGTAGTTATGAGGACGTACGTGTGCCACTGATAACGTCAAATTCATCTGTTTTTTTTCTAAAAAAAACTAAATCTTGAAACACGTGGCATTGAAGTTCTAATCTAACCTAAACTAACAAAACCATTTCTTAGCTCATCACAACTGCGAGTGTCTAGCATGAAAATTTTTTTGAAAAATAGGGTGTGAGTGCCGCTTTACGGGCTTGACACTATACCTTACGTATCAAAATGCTATTAGGCCCGTCCTGACAAACACCAAGTGTCCTCATAACTGCCAATGCTCAAGACACAAAGTCCTGAGAACTACACTTCTTACAAAATATCTGTATACGTATATGTAATTTGAATTGAATATTAAATTTTAATAATTATTCAGAAAAAAATAAAAATAATAGTTATACTACATACACACGTTCTCATTATAGTTCCAATAATAGAAGATCATCGCGTTCAGGTAGCATGAATTAAAAAAAGTATTGCTAATAATTTGTTATTTTGTTCAGTTAATTACTTTTGCTAGCATATTTGCAATATAAATTTCCATTTGTGCAAATTAAATTATATAATATTTACAATATACATCTAATCTATAAAAACTTAATACATTTCACGTATTTATTGAGCTTGAACAAACTAGCGATTTGTCAGAAATTATAGGTATATATACTGTGTATTCATGCACACGCGCTCGCTATTAAACATGGCTGTGCAGAACACGGCAGAGTGCATAAGCACTGTCGATTACATACATATGTTGGAATTCAACATTTCAGACGAACAACTGAATTCTAATAGGTACAATGACGGCAGTAATACGTATATACACATATAAATACATATATACTCTTTGTGCGATTGCATATAAGGCACTCTTACACATTTTAATCAATTTCGCTGAAAGTATAGAATACGCATAATTAAAATATTACATTCAAAATATTTCAGGCATATTTCGCATCCCGGAATACGAAAGCCTCCGTAAACATCTTTACACATTTGAAGAGTGGAAATAACTTATATTTCGACATTATGCATTGCAGCATAATATATTTTAGATATAAAAATTTACCAAACAAAATGGACTTGTATTAGTTTCTAAAACTTTATTCAATGGAGAATGCTGTGTCAAGAAACGTTAATATTTGTATAAATGGATTTAGCTAGATTCTGTTTCGGGGATTTTCGAATACGAAGGGACAGAAGTTTTATTAACGTCCATGTGCATCACATACGTTATTCGTCTCTTGATTTTTGTTTATGAGCGATTCTCAAAAATATTGTATTTTCGAACGAAAACTTACTACATAATACATCAAATAACTTCTGCCGACCGCAGCATCCCTGGAGATCTAGTTCTCTCTACCGCTGCACATATTCAACGTCGACTTCAATTATGCACCAATGCTGAAGACAATGTTATCGAACAGTTGTTGAATTATTAAAAAGTGAATGTTCACGGAAAATTCGCAAAATGTTTCTGTTATTAGAATGTAATATACAAGATCCTTTCTTTTCACTTACTGTTGTTAAAAATGAAGATTGACTTATTATACATGATTTAAACATAATGTTTAAATTCGTCTCGATGCCCCTAACATCTTAACTAAACAAAAATTGGTTATCATTTAAAAAAAGGGTAGGTCGAAATCCTCGAAATTAGTTGATTTGTTAAGCCTGAGCTAGTGAAGCTGCTAAGGCGTAGATAGAATTTGAATGTGGTCTACGATTAAAACGCTAGGCGTATCTGTTTCCTGGGTTATTGGGGATGGATTAAGGTTGTTGAGAGATTCATAGATTGGGTCGCTTCAAAGAGTGAACTTTTTATTTATATTGTGGATGCGAATGAGGAGCGACAATTACCATCAATTCGTTACAATTAGATTTTATATAAGGAGTCAGTTAACTTACGGATATTGTATTTATGTTATCGGTTTGTAAGGTTGAGTAGAATTGCACTGTATGGGTTCTTTCTTATGCATTCCGATATATGTCGATGCACTCGCGATAGATTTAAACGAACGTTCAACGCGGTGACTTCCCTGGCACTCGGGTGGGAAGGTTTGGTCACTTGGATCCGAAATCACGTAAGATACTATCAGCGGAGGAACGAGCAAGACTCGATGATTTCGACGGTTGCTCCTGGAGGAGTTCCGTCAGTTGCAAAGATTTCAGAAAGACTGCTCATCGGTTTCGAATACTGCAGATGCATTAGCTCCGAATTTGGGGACAATGCACAGCAATATCGATGAGCTTGCAGGGAGAGTCTTGCTTCATACCTCGCGCTGGCATGTAGTGTGAGCGCGTGGCCTGCTACTCAGCGTTCTAAGGTTTACATGAGGCAATCGGAAAGTTCGAAATGCCGAAAAGAATTTACTGATTGCATTTGCTTGAATAGATCCGCTTTGGGATATAACAGATTGATGGATAATTGAATAATAGCATAATCTTGACCCCTTGAAACTGACAATTTTCGTATGAACAAAATTGCATCTCTATTGTTTCCGAGATATCCGTTCATGCTAATTAAATTGGGACACCCTATATTTATTGACTCATGTACTACGAGTACTAGTCAAGGATAATATTACTTGAATCCTAAGCCTACGGTGTCAACAAGGTCCGATAGAGGAAAAACTTTTCCCGAAAATACATCTCCCTAATTTAATATAAATAATTTTCGATAGATGACTAACGCTTTTTGTTAATACATCTTTGGGGTCGACATGACTGATCAAATGGCGAGAAAGTATACTGTGAAATATAAATGCCGTAGATGGTCTATGCATGTATTTTACAATATCCTCGATTTAGCCGGAATAAACGCATCGATTCTGTATAAAGAAACGACAGGTGAAAATATTTCACGTAAAGATTTTTTATTCCAATCAGGAGAACTTGTAGCGGAATATAAAAAACGTCTAGAACGTCTCAATTAAAGCTACATCCTTTCCAAGTACTCAAAAAGAAGTGTCAAATAAAGTATTGCTCAGGTAATAGTGAAACGGGAACTTGCTTGCATGTTTCAAATGGTTTAATAGAGCAACCACTGATTTGTAAAAACAGTGGTATTGAATAAGGAGAGAATGTTATTGCAATGCTCTTTTTATGATTACTGTTTTTTTTTTGTTACAAAGATTAAATTTTTACATACGAAACTAAACATTTGTTAAGCTATAATTTATAACCTGATTAAATAATCTCTAATAAATACGTATCAATCTATCAATAAATATATTGCTCAAATTATCTAAATATATTTAACTGATAATTTGAAATCCCGATAGTTTTGGCAATTATTTGCATTGAAACGCAAAGGTGTCAAAAAGCACCTTTTGGTCGAAATAGGCATACAAAAAATCGTGGCAGATATACTGTTAAATCTACATCAAAGTAAGTAAGTGTGGCATATGTCCAAAAGCGTAACGTAAAACGTCTATCAAAGTATTCTGCTCGAGTTATGTCCACTGGGATAGAGGATTTATATTAGAATCTGTCATTGTTCAGTCAATTAATATCTCCTAAATAGATAAACACTCATCGTTTGTCAATTAGCGCCATTTTGTATTCTATCTATCATCCTTGCCTTATTTAGTTATTGTTTTATAGATTGCCATAGCCTCTAATTACGCAAAACGTCACTAGGGCTATCCTCCTATGACAGCCTATCCTCTGTTCCCTACGATAGGACAGAAAGATATAGGAATCTGGAATAATAATTTTAGGACGCACCTCTGACAAATCTCTCCTACATTACCGACACTTATATTGACATTTATCTTTACCTCAATATCGAAGATTTTTGTACGAATTATCAATCATTTTTATTAATTTATTTGATTTTATGTTATCATACAATCCTGTGCCGCTCAAGTTCTTATAATCTTTGGTTGAATATAAATAAACTAAAAATGCCTGTGTATCTCGTGTCTTGTGATTCTGATATATGCATAATATATATTTATATACATATAGGTATAATTCCAATTGGTAAAGTCCATTCGTAGGTGTCCTCGACACTCAGACTTGCGTGCCACCATATCCCATAAGATCCCAAGTCTATTTGTCACTTCGGTAAACATTATAATTGCTAGATTCGAGGACTTACCTACATCGCATTTCACACGCTCATAAGGAGCATACGAAATTGCACTATCATAAACGTTATAATATCTAAAAATAGTAAAAAAATGTATCCTGTATATATTAGACCAATGTAATTATGCGATCATTAGAAACAAATTCCAATAATACATCTGTCCGTATACTAAATTAAAAAATATGGAATTACACATATAGATACATGCATTCCATTCATTCCATTACATACAGCTACAGTATGATGCGGAGCCCAAAGTAATTTGTCCTTGAATCTTATCAATGTGACGAATCCCTGGTCCATGTAATTCGTTCGTCAGTAATTATATCCTTATGATTTCATTGTCTAGAACTCGGAGTATTCATGAACGCAGAAATAATGAGGCCCACTGCTGGAGCATTTGATAACAAAAATAATATCACATATTTTATACGCCCTGTTGCCTAGTACAGAGATAAAATTATAAAATGAAAAACTAAAGACTACAATATATAATTCTTGTGTATTCAAGTTGATATTTCGACAGTGTGGTTACTTATGCTTCGACATTAATACACCTCTACTTCGCTTGGAGGTTTGTCGGCGAAAAGAGACGAGTTTCGCTCTCGCGTGATAATAGTATAGATATAATGTAGGTATAATATAATGTAGGCTATAGTGCTCCTATTTGCTCCGTGAGTAATTACTCCCTTAACTAAATAATCAAAGAGCATTAACAATCTCTTGAAATTACCCTTTGATCTTTTCTTCGCTATTCCCCAAACTTGCCACATCACGAGGTTAACTTTCTTCTTCATGTTTCTAATATTCGCGTTCTCTTTTCCGTCAGTTGGAATACGTATCCCAGATATTTCACTTCTTTCATCTCCTCTATTTCTTTTGCCATCCATATCCGTTCGCCTTCTTTTTTCTTCTTGCTCCTTTTCGGAAGCATATCGTTTTCTATTTTTCTCTATGTAGAGCTAGTTCCTTTTTTTCCAGGTTTTTTTCAATTCTGTTAACTTCATCTCTCCTTCTTTCGTTACTAACATTACCAAGTTGTCAGGATACCTATGTGTCCACAACTTTTCTTTTCTCACTATTAATCCTCTTAATTAACACCTTTTAGTTTTTCTTAGATCACTGATAAAAATAGTGAAAATAAAATATTGAAGTGAATGGACGGCCTTGTCTTGTTCCATCCGCCAGGCAGGATCGAATTATCTTACGGTCCATTATATTCATAGCAATTAAATACACAAATTCTGTCCTGGAAATTGATGAGGCCCAATCAAAAAACTTACTATAACATGGAATAGCTTGAATTGAACTTAGCTTAGTTAGCCGGCCAACTTTTATGTTTTAAACATTTTCTTATTACAATCGTTTGATAGTTGTTTGATGCAGAATCGTTTGATACTCATTTGATAGTGTTTGATAGGCTTGTAAAAACGTTTGATAGTCTAAAGTTTTTTCAGATTTCGGTATCTCGATCAAATGCATGCAATAAATAAAAAAAACAACGATACACTCTCCGCTCTCGGTTTATTTTCGAACATATCTTTTGTGCTCCGAAGCACGTAAAAACGTGGCTCAATCGATGCAAAATGGTTTGATAATTTTGATAATTAGAGAAAAACAATAGAAGGTTAATCTGTTCATATCAACAAGAGCCGATAGACGAAACACTTCTCTCGCAAATTAATCTTCTCTCAATAATATCAATTATTTCTAACAGATGATTAACGCTTTTCGTTAATATATGAATCATTTGGAATAATTAAATAGTTTCTAAAATCGATTTAGTCAAGAAAGTTAACGTGACTTAAAATCGTTAAGATAATGCAATTCAGTTACTTAAAATTTATAAAAGTGTTTTTCCCTCGATCTATCCCCTCTAGGATTAGACCATTAATTTATCACTTTTTCCAAATTCTGGCCAAGTAGCATGCACTATTCTGCCAAATACGTTAAGTAGAGAAATTTGTCGAAGTCTTGTGGAGATCATTGCGATCTCACTCATAAGCTTCATTTAGCACCTTCTGTCTTGAATCTATTATCCTTGCTTTGATTAGTCATTTTGCACCTAGTGCCATGCCACTAGTTAGACATTATGCTACTAGGGCTACTTTGTTAAGACAGGCGCATCCTCTGCTTTCAAAGATAGGACAGAGAGATCGGAACAGATAATTAAAAACTTAGGATGCTCCTCTGACCAACCTTTCCTACAATACCGATATTTATATTGATATTGTTACGTAGGTTGCAGTGGCTAGCGAGGCCTTTAAAATTGATAACGAAAGTTTAGAAGTAACCAAAAGAAAAGGAACGACCAGAGGTAACGTGAATAAAGTTTGAGTGAATTTCGAGCAGTAAGAATACACTCAATGGTGGGTTCGCTGCTCGTTTAAGGTGTGGAAACACGCCTTGTTATTCTAACGTGGAGAGATATTCCTTGAAATGCTTATGGATGGGTAATAGATATTTAATACGCGAGGAAATTTGAATTTGCGATATATTCTTACAAATACATCAGTAAGTTTCTATAAATTATTGTTGTTTACAGTGTTTGAGTTATGAGAAATTCGGGTTAGAGATCGTAATAACAAATTACAAAACCTGACTGTATGTCAGGTTAAGGCGATAAGAAATTTTCTGGAACAGAAAATTATCTAGTATATGCGTTACTTGATTTGGAAAAGACTAGTCTATGCGACTCAATCTTGCCCGGTAATCGATCCAGCTTGTTCCCCAGGGTATGTAACAACGAATCCGTACCTAGACCAAATTAGGAATATTACACCGGATCTAATACTCTAACGGTTAGATCCAATGATTTTCTGAGCGTCAGTATCATGACTTTGACTGTTTATATATAGTCATTTTTCGTTGATGCTCTTAGGTATGGTTAGAACCTTAGGTCAACTAAGTAGCTGGGTAGGTAACATGGACAATGCGCTGGGTAACGTGCTGAGTCTGCAATTATATTGACTGTTGGCTATGTTATTCTGTTTTGGAAATGATAACCGATATTATACGTAACAATACTCACCATTTGCCAGTTGCCATTTATTATTGTGCCTTATATCTATAATTTAGTAAACACCTGTAATTTTATATTATCACATAATTATGTGTGGCCTAAGTTTTTGAAATCAAATCAAATTTTAACCCGAGCACTTACCTACATTCCCTTTCGCACACCCATAAGGAGCGTACGAAATTGCATTATCAAAAACGTAACACTGCTCTCACGATGATTAATGAGATGGAAATATCCTATCTATCAGTAATTAATTATCTTTAATGAATTTTGTTCGGAATATTACATATTTCGATATTAAAGTAATAGAATACGTTAAGGTACTCCCGTTCGGTTACTCCCTGAAGTAAAAATTGAAAAATTTCATTTATACAGTATATGCCATTGTGAATTTCAAAATTCGAAGCCTAAAATTGAGCGTACGAGGAATCGTGCCAGAAGGGGAGCAGGAAACGAAAGGGTAGTTTTTGTAAGACATGCAACCGAACGTTATTGAAACGATTAAGCATCTCAATTGACACATAAAAAAAATTCGTAATAATTGGAAAGGCAAATTCAAGCCCTTTTAATGAGAAGTTGGTTAGACTTATATAGGAGTTATCCAGCTCTTAAATTAGGTTTTTTCGAGAAACGCTAAGACTCTCTTACTTTTTTAGCTCTTTCAAATGTAATTGGTTTCATTGAAATCTGCTCTGTAGTTTCTTTATTACAAAAATCATGCAAAGTTCAACCCCTATACATTTTTAGGAATTAGCTTCATGAGACCCGATCAAAAAGCATTTTTTATTATTCGACATAAGAATTGATCTCCAATTGGTTTCATTTAAATATTTCAAATAAAAATATGCTGAACTACGAACATCAAACTAAAAGTGCCCGAATTGAGCGGTTAATTTCATCCCTTAAAACGGTTTCTCTGCAGATAGAAACATATGCGTCCTTTATCATTTTATACTCTGCAATATATTTGAGTTTAATCATAATCGGATGGAGACATCTGAAATACCTTTCTTAGTAGTATAAGTTTGGGGGTTCTGGACCAGGATTCCTGTAACCGCGGTGACATATACCGGTTATATATATCATATATGTCGGACATATACCGACACTCTAGAACCTTTGAAGGTAGGTGTCCGTGCTAAGGTGCCGTCGTGAGCTCTACGATTTCCGGAAGTGACATCACCAAGACCCTTATTTTTCTAGTAATTTACACTGTCGTTGACCATGAATCCATGCTGTGCCATGAAAAGTTCTCTTTTATTTGATGATTTTGAATTGCTAGTGTGTTAAGGAATTCGACAATTCTTGGCCGCTGCTGCGCCGATAAGGTTGCCAATTACAGAAATAACTCGTTTGAGTTGTTCGATGAATCTTGATGTGTGTGTAGATGACTGCCGTGTCTCATTGCTTTCGTCTTTTTATGAATGCCGCGTTCTCTATCATGTGTGTCGCATCTATGAGACTATTGGCGACTCGTGAACCGTCTCTCGTTCTCACTACTCTTTTCGGTGATCCGGCTCTGTAGCAACATTTATTTAGCCCGCCTAAAATAGTTGCCGCGGCGCTAGCTAGACAGGCGGTATTCCTAATCTGGGATATCGGTTCACCCACGCACTCCAGTGCGTTAAAGAGCTCTTCTTTTTTGCTATTTGTCCGATTCGCGATTAATATTTATGGCGAAATGCACCTGCGAACCTCCCATTCTGACTAATTCATGGTAACCTCGCCATTAGTAGAATGGTAAACGGGCCATTTGTACCGTCTAATTAGAGGATGTATTATAGCTACTCATCGCACGTGGCGCAAAACCATCCACATGGTCATCCTCCTAAGAACTATTTGAATCCGGAATCCGAAGGATTTAAGAATTCTACGGATGAGATAAATTTGACGATATTGGAAATAATTGAACTGCTTTCACAAATTTCGGATTCACCGTTTATCAAACACTGCGACGTAAAACGCGGAAGTTATGCGGTATCGTTAACTTTTATTAATATTGTAATAACTCAGAATCTGTAATGCGATATGACCAGTTTCCTCCAATTTTTTATTTAAAAAACAGCGACCTATGTAACGTTCGTATGAACGTATGAGACGTTTCGCGACTTTAGAGGATTAGGAATCACGAGACTTTTTTAAAAGGGTTTGTGCACTGGGCAGGCGTCTTGATAGGAAACAATAATTGATTTTTAAAATTAATTAATTTTGCTATATTCTCCTATAAATTACATTTTAGAAAGTCACTTAAGGTAGTCCTTTCGCAGTACCTAGTCAAACGACAGTCCATTATGGAATCATTAGAAATAGAGATATTGCAACGTCCCAATAATAATAAAAATACAAATTGTGATTTTACGCGCATGAATTAATTATATTTAATTATTTACGGATACGACAAACATCGCGAAAATAGTCCTGTATTCATCCTTGTCGCCATTTTAATAACATACCAATAAACTTGGCAATGCCGCAGAAGCTTATCTCCTGTTAAGGGAGCCCGTACGGGTTTGTGTATATTCCTCGTATCAGCTAACCAATGAAGCGGCATAAAATTCGCGCTATTCACGGAAGTGTGAGAGGACGCTTCATTCCGAATTCGAAAGACCTTTGGAGACAGAATGGGCTAGCGTCGATGAAAAAAAGCCGCCGTCTCGACTTTCCCTGATGAGCCAGAGACATTTCAATTGTACGGACGCCGCATCGGAGAATTGGAAACTCCCGCTCAGGATCTTTGGTGCACAGTTTGCGATACCTCTTTATCGCTTCGAAAAGTGCAAGCAGACGATAAAGCCGGTCTCGCAAGCAAACACGATGTGAAATGTGCACAGTGCAATAAAAACTACGCAGTAAATACAAATAAACTCATCCAAAATGAACAGTTATTCAGTCTTAACCTCAAAGCGGCAGCCGGTATGTTGACTTTGGGTAATAAAACGGATATATAACATAATTTGTTCTCCGTTACAGTTTAATGCTTTTGTATCCTAATTTTTTCGAGTAATACATCGCAGCAATGATAGACGGTAGCACTGGAGAGACACAGTTCAACACAATCTTATCTGCTCTGAATATACCCAGTTTGTCACCAACCGCACTCAAACGCAATGAGAGAATCGCTGGTTCAGCTATAGAGAGGATAGCTAGGAATAGCTGTCGAGAGGCTATCAAGTTAGAAAAATCCTTGACTGTTGCTGTAAACATTGCGTCTCCGACAGACCAATTAAAGTGAGTTATTACGTGTCTCAATTAAAATTATGTGAATTTAAGTACAGAACAACTTCTCATCGGAGTACACGTCATGGATCCTGATTTTTATGTTTTCAGAAATCCTGACGTATCCGATGACCGAGGACTTAAAGACCTCGATGAGTGAGATCAGAGATCGAGTTTTGATGACGGCACGAAGACATAGGAAAATCGAGAAGAGACCATCAAGATCGTCGCATCGTACGATGCTGGGTGGCAAAAGCGCGGAACTGGCCGTGCTTATAATAGCCTATCCGGTTTGAAACGATGATACATGAACCCTAAAACTCTCTTCAGCTTCTTTCGACTATATGCCTGCTTCAATATTTAGTTCAAGGAAGTCCTATCGCGCATCGGTCGAAGAAAATCCTCGGCTGTGCAGTTTCAAGCAAGGCATGTGCTTTGTGCGCACGTGGGCATTGTCCCGACGACCATGATTGTTGTCAAAACTATGAAGGCAGCGCAAAGTCGATGGAGCCCGACATGACTGTGGAGTTGATCGCTCATAATCAGGATCTGAAGGATGAAAATGTTTGCGACGACTCATGGATTATTGCAGCAGTACGGCGCGAATCTGCCACGCGCGTGGATAAATGGTCCGATCTGAATCACGCATTGAAGTTTGTATGCACAATGCGT
The DNA here is from genome assembly GCA_030142655.1 of Trachelus tabidus. NCBI lineage: Eukaryota > Metazoa > Arthropoda > Insecta > Hymenoptera > Cephidae > Trachelus > Trachelus tabidus. Next base: position 24,929 of record JARQTI010000159.1, on the reverse strand, counting down.
TGTATATCTTAAAACTGCCACCGAAAATCATGGAGTACCTTTCACGGTGCTGTATGTGCGTGATTAAACAAAAATGAAGACAATCCGGAAGCAGTCGAATTTGCGCTAAAAACGTAGTGCCGCACGCTTTTGGTGCTCATGAGCATTGCAACGAGTGGTGTCGCGCTTCTGGCATGGGTTCAGATTACCAGTAGAAAGGTCTTCCTCATAGAAACCCCTTATCGGATTTGCAGTTGAAATCGGCACTAACCTCGGTCTTCGCGCGATTCACAAATAATTCGAGCAAGTTAACACCATGCGGCTCAAGCCAAGGCAACGAATCCTTCAACAATTCGGTTGCTGGCAAGGTACCAAAGTCAAAATTCTAAGCAGCATCAGAGTCTTTCAATTTTCGGGTAGCCTCAGCAGTTTGCCAGAAAAATATCGGTGTAACCTACATCGAACAGGTAATTTCTCGGGTAATTTATTGTGGTTCTAAAAAAAAAAATCGCCTGTCTTTAATACATTTAAAACTCTAAGTTTATAAAGTGTTGAATCTGTAACCAAATGAAGAAGGAATTCCACGAATCAAAGAAAAGATTCAGAAAACGCAAAATCGAGCAATTATAGACTGTTGAAGCGAAACTAAAAAGACTGTTTCGTAAGAAAAACCGATCGAGTAAAACAGAATCGCACAACATCGAGAAGGGATTACGTAAGAAACTGACAGCAAACTCGATGATATATTCGAACTCATCGATGAGAGACCTATCGAGGTATCGCTCCACTGACTCTTGTAGATGCTGATTTTCATGGAATTTTATCGGGATATATACATAACAAATATTTAATTATCAGCCGATAGCTTCAATAACCAAGATGCAAAGATAGATGCCAGGTCGGGGTACGTTCGAGGAGAAACACTTGAATGAAGTTTGCCTACTGCTTTTAGATAGCAGCAATGTATGACGAGGAAATATTCAATGCATATATTGTTCCAGCGGGAGGTATTTCTGCCAGAGCCGCGGTGGTCACAGGGCTTCAGGTTCATGCAGGTGAAATGTTTTTGAACGACCGGCAAGTGGGCGCCATCTCAACTGTCGTTCAAAATTTCATCGCGTATTTACGGAGCATCGGCAGCAGTGTAATTCTCGCAGCGCACATCGGGCTCAGGTGCATTTCATATAAGGAATCTTATTCATGTAACTAAAATGAACTGTAATTTTCCGTAAGGAATTTTAGATCAAGCTAACATCGTAATCGCGCTTTACGAAACAACGTGTAAAGTAAACCTGCATCTAATAATGGTCAAGTGCTTCATCTGATATTACGATCTTGTATTAGATTCGATGTACCATTGATATTGAGTCACTTGAAGAGGTCTGGACTTCTCGAAGAATTTCAGTCGGTCGTAAAGGGTTTTGTGGATACGTTGCTACTCTTTCGTAACCAACTTTCAAACTGAAAGAAGAAAAAGAAGAGCTACATTCTAACAAGTCTTGCCGAAGATCTCTTGGGATCTCAGTCGATAGCCAGCGTTTGCGAACGTTGAGATTCTCAGAAAATTAGTTTGCGGCAGCAATGTCACTGACCTTATAATTAAGAGAGCAATCAAAAGACAGGGGAAATCTTACATGCAGAGAACAAAGCGATAGTTCAAGCAAATGGAAAAAGTTGCATCACGATGCAAACTCTTAAAAAAAAACATTCTTTGATTTTGGACCAGACGGGACTCAAATGTTGCTTTGCGAAGACGTGACAGGCAAGCCCCGTGTTACGAAAAAGAAATAACTATTCACAGCGATTGTGGAACAGCTTCAGCAGCTTAAACTCTAAAAATAAAATTAAATAAGATATTATATTTATCTTAAAAATCATAGTATACATTGTTCGAATAAACATTGTATATGTATATTAGAATTTAACAATATTTGTGCATTTTTAATTCCTCTTTCATTATTCCATTTTATCTTATATTTTCTCTGAGGCTCGCATGTAGATTTTTTGATTCAGAGTGAGCAAGTTTAGAAAAAAATATATCAAAAGGTTGAATAAATATGAATTATCGCAAATAAATTTTTTTTAATAAATTAAATAGTTTGAAAGAGAATCCTTGCAATTATTTGGCAAATTCATATTTCGCGAAATAGCGGGTTAATATGGGTCTTCGAAACAATTGGTTGCATACAGCGTTGCCAAGTCTATCTCGCCGCCATGACAGTAAAGGGATAACTGTATGAGATTCAATTCACACCTTACTTAACTTCAGATATGAAAGCCAAATATCCGGTTATTGGTCTACGGTTCATTGGTTCGCTTTGGAATGCGGGATAGATTGCCTAATTAATTCTTGGTGATTATACTTCCCAAACCTTTACTGCTTCTTATCGTTTTTTGGTGTACATGAATTTTAATAACGTATACTCTTATGAATAATAATAAAAGAAGAAAGAATATTCGATAGTTTACTTGATTCTAAGAGTTTATATCGAAGCAGTGTGATGGATTGGATCACTAGCTGCTGTACGTTAATAGCTTTTATCGCTTCTTTGTCTCTTTGTTCACAATTCTATAACAAATAAAATTTGAGGCTTATTGGCTTCTTGACCCGCTTCTGCTTCCGGGTATGCTGGCCCCTCTGGTGGCCGGTTGCTGCATTAGGATGAATATAGTTTTTGTACCATAAATATGCGACAATATTTACTCTTGACATCCATGGATAACTATAATATAATTACTGTACATAGTAGATTTTAATTTTTTTTATAAGTAAATTTAACTTATTGAAATTAGTAAAGTAATTTACTATGAAGTTAGTATTTGTTACTACAATTATATCCACCAATTGCAATAGAAAACTCAAGTATGCTAAGATAGTTTGCGCTAATGAATTCATTGTAAAACATAACACAAGTTTGGTTTCACCAACTAATAATATTCTTACCATGCTACATAGTTAAGAATACCATCGTCTTTTTTCTCAGTGTGCGCGATATCATGGAATGATCAGTTTGAATGTTAATCTCCTGCAAGTTTTAGGTTGGGCTTAATAAATATAGCTGACTGCAGTTAAATTAATCATTAGTTGATCGTTCGTAGATCATGCGCAGATCTACGAAAGATCAATTCAATCTATGAAACTGACCGAAAACTGATGTGAGAATAGTCTTGCCCATGTTACAATAATACAGAATGGATCAACAACTTTCTTTACGAATAGTGACCATGTAATTGTTTATTGCTTAATAACGATGAAAGTCATGTATCTGAACGTTTGCATAAGGCATCCTGAAGATATTATTTAGACTATGTAGCATTTTCACATGATATATGCTTGCAAAAATTGGGATATTTTGTTCATAAGAAGCAATGGTAAGTGATTTTACAAAAACATTTTTCCAAGATGGTGAAGATGAACTTGTTGAAACTTCGCGGATAAAGTTATTGAATATTCTGGATAAACAATATTGATCAGAAAAGTTGATAAGGAATTAATTACGTAAGCCTTAACGATGATGAAGCTAACCGCACGTTCTCGTCAATCGATTTTCCTCGTGTCCGTTATCAGAAATACCACATGACCGTAATTTATGATGATATAAATTGCAATCAGTAATGTGTAGTGTTTCATAGTAGTAGTCGTAAGTCGACTAAAAGGAAAAGTCTGAATTTAAAGCTATTAAAAAAGTTTTCGAGTGTATAAATACATAACAATTATGCGCATGTATCTTTAATTCCAATTCCTATGTACAATGGAATCCTTGTTGATTAATGGTAAGCATTAGTTTTTATTAAAGCGTGGTTTTACTACAGATTAAATAAATATAAATATTCAAAGAATAGAAAAAGATGTTATTTATTGCAGTCTAGGTATATGTATATACATACCTATATAAGGAGGTATTCAGAGGGCTAACGCGTCTTCGTTCCAGTAAAACTTGGTGAATTTAATCAACGTGTTTGTTTTTCCAATGCACGTGATCACCAGGCATCGCGAATGTAGTTATAAAATTTTTTCAAAAGTATTATAAGGATATTATGCAAACGAACCTATGTTTAATGAAGAATGAATAAAAGGGGAGATATTTTATTCTTTCATGAAAAAAAATAGCCCCGCAGTTTCATGAAAGTTCGCAATTTTTTAGATGATAGGTGACGAATTTAATAATTCTACACATTTTCTACAATTTTGTCTTATATTACTAGCAAATAAATATTAATTCTAGCTTATCACTTGTGGTTCCCGGGGCCCCAAGTGCACTTTTTCATGCTGGTTTCTGACCTTCACGTAAAGAAGTTTGACGTCTCTCGATAGGTAGATGTGTCGGAGCAAGCCAATTTTGTCTTAACCACCGACTAGTAAACATTTAAGGTAAGTATATATTTATTGAAAATTACATTCTTTAAATGCTTTTGTTTCTTTCTCATAATTTGAGTACGTACTCTATTCTAGTATTTATAAATATTGATATGAAATATTTGGAATGTATATGCATCGGTACTTTCGATCGTGACTAGGGCTCTGACCTGTCAATAAATACTGTAAACAGTCACCGACTTCGTCCTCGCTAAAAACACAAATAACTCATACTAACGTATTTTAAATTGGAAACATGGAAGCGCGTAGCAAGATGCGCAGCTGCAGAGAGATCGAAGTGATGCTACAAAAGCTACGCGTTCGATAATTTAAGCGTCTCCGAGGAAAACTATTTACATTCTGTTTCCGTCGACAAGTCTGAAGAAGAAGCAAGCGAGATAAATCCGGCATCCGAGGCCAAAAAGGCGAAATCGAACGACGGTGATTTCAAGCTGGAAGAGCCACGACCTCCCAAGTGAAAAACCTAACACTGCTTCAGTCCTCTTGGCTCTGATTTCATTCTCCTGACATCGAACTAGGTCTGGTCGTTCGATAAGTAACTCTTGATGATCTCGTTTTTTGGGTCCGAATCTACGCCTAATCATTTAATATTCTGGGCTGAAACAGAACTTATAAATCCTATTTTTATAAGAAATGCTAAGAGAATACTCCGTAATGTGTCACCAGTGGACACCTTAAAATATTATTTTTTGGATAAATGACTATAAAATTAACTAAAAATTTATGATAGTGATGTCACAGGCATCGGAAACATTTTCAAAAATGGGGAAAGCTATTAAAAAATATTTTTTTATGCAGGTTAACAGTGCCATATCTTGTGAAAAAAGGCCAGACGGCGTTTTCTTTAAGCATTTGTTACAAAAATTTTTCTATCCAGCTATTAACGAATGAGTATAAGACTCGTGTGATTGGTGCACTCATCTAACGGCTCGTGTACAGAACTTCACACTCGTTTATTTTACTCATTTATACTGGATAGATAAAATACAAATTTGTACTACAGAGAAGAATGAAACAGAACTGAAACAAAACTTGTTTGTGGACTCAAGGATCGAAAAACTGCTCGTTGTTATGCAACAACTGCACAGGCGAATCTAACGATTAATTATGTAATTTTTTGTATTTTTCAGTTTAAAAAATTAAGAATAAGTCATTAGGTGTCTAATATTCGTAAGATTTCGTTTCTCTTTCTATGCATATTTACATTATTATAAAACTTAAAAATGTTTTGATGTTTTCATCCACGTGTTACAAAGTATACCAGAGAACTGCAGGTAATATATACATTATTAAAGGTCAAATAGCGTTCGTTAGAATAAAAGTTTCGGGCGCAAAATTATATACTAGTTTTATGTGGTTCCTTATGGTTTAATAAATGGACAACGTTTCACTTTTATTACATTAGTAGGGATTCCATGTTATCTTGCAAAATATGTGAAAAATGAAAAGTAAAACATTCGTAATTTTGGCCTTTTGCAATTTTGTTGAAAATAATGAAAAATCAGGTCTCTAATTTTGTTCTAGTTTTGAGCATGCCCTTCAACCCGGCACTGGTCACCTGCTCTTTCAAAACAACGTTAGTACAGATCGAATTTTGAGCTCCGATTCTCAATAAACTCAGATAAGTTTCTACTTTTTTTAAATATAGTTTTAGTAAAGTCCATATAATCCTTTGATTATGTCGCTCAATTTATTAATGACATGCGCTTTTTAGACACGAGATATAATCTATGTCGATAATTTAATGGCATACAGAAGTAGGACGCTGGTATAATTTATTACCCCAGGGTGACTAGTGCCGAGTTAAGCACCTGCAAGAATTTTAAAAATCAGTCTCTTAACAAAAAAAAAGTATAATTTGTTGAAAAACATGTACGAGAATAGAGATTTTGTTCGTGTTTCTGATTTTTCATAACTCTTTAAACAAGTATATCTCAAAGCTCCTACATTTTATCATGTTTTTTAATAATGTGTCTGTTCCTTGATTTCTTCTCGATTGATTGATAGAAATCAAATAAACGAAAACATGTCCATTTCAACTGAAATTATGATGTAGAATCCAAATGAGGCCTCCGGAACCCAGGTTTGGTCCAAACATCAGTCCTAGGTTAAGATACCCAGATTCCATAGATTTAAGATATTTACTTAATTTTTGTATTATCTCATCGTTCGTCTTCCTGTTGTTTATTGTTTTGCTATTGTTTTTGTTTTTACACACTTTGGTGCAACCCCTTGATGTAAGAACTGTTGTATTTGGATCGATCATCGGGGAAAGAGAGAAAAGAGGAGCTTAGATGATAAATTTGGGGAGATCGGTCGCTCCCGACGCACCAGGGATCGATACTGCAGCGAATGGACCACGGAATTTCAAAAGTACCCGGGACGGGACTCTATCATTCTTTGACCGGCCGTTCAGCTAGGACGTTCATCGATCTACGCTGCCTTTGCTGCCGACCAAGTAATCTTCGTTCTGCCGTAAGGCCCCCAGAGCATCCACAACAGGCCTAAGTTGCGAAACCACCGGAGACAGGAGGGAGAGTCGCCCTCTCCGCGGCCTCCCACGCTCTTTGGACTTCAAACAACCTGGCGCGATCGAAGATTTCCGAATATATCCCCACCGACTTCGGTCAACATTGTGAATTAGCTATGTTACACGTCGCACCGTATCCCTTTGGTGATCCTCGTTTATAGTAGTTCTACTATTTGTCACGGGTCAACTAGCATAGAATTTAATGTAAATAATGGGGATCAAATGGTTTCGAACTCGGTGGATTCCAAAAGACGAAACATTTACGTTTGGAGCTTCGTACCTAGTGCTAGGAATAGGGTCAATACGATTAAAATAGGCAAAAACAGAACAAGAAAGGAATTAGGAAGAGTAAGATTCGATGGAAGGAGGGACAGGAGGGAAGGAAAGAGGCTAAACCGACCGACTTACCGTCCTAAAACTTTCCATAGCTTGCTATTTGGAGAAATGACTACCCGATTTAGGAATTATCGAACAATTCTTGGTGTTAGTGTAAATTACCGTTTAAGTTTTTTGCCTCAACGGTAATATCTCCGATTTTTGAGAGTATCGATGTGAATGTCTTTTCGTATCAGGCCAACAGACGGGACGATGATACTGGGCTTTGCAAATATTGGTTCGATAAAATTAGTAAAACTTCATTTGATTATTGCCGCATGAGGCCCTAAAGTAGCTTACCTCCCTGAAATCTGTCTTCAGATTAATTTTGTCATTATATTTGAAATTTGTTTAGTGCCGCATTTTTGCGATATTTTGTTTTTATATAATTTGCTTCTACCTCGCATCTTCTAGTTGCCGTTTATTGAAATTTTCTTGCATAGATCATACTTGAGGATACTGAGTGCTTTTTTGGCAAAATGAAGTAAATTAAACTATACCGAAGATTCATCGTTCTCGCGACACACAGTTCAAATTCCTTCCAATTGAACGTCGACCAGATCCTGTTACATTGTCCTTGAGGATTTTCTTATATTCTCCTTTATTCAATATCTCCTCTATTTCGGATTAAGTCTCCCGTTGCACTATTTCCAAAACAGCCCTAAACCATTAGTTAACCTCCTGGATACTTAACAGTAGGCACTGCACACTGATTTAACATCCGCTCTTGAGCTGTACTCTGAACTTCTTTCTTTTGATCCAAATGTCTCAAATTTGGACTAATTACTCCACAACACCTTTCTCCACTCTTCGTGTGTCCAATTTTTGTGTTCTCGAGCCCAGCGAGATTTTTTACTGCTACTCGTCTCTAAAGAGACCCGCTTCATTTAGTCGTCTTTTAACAGTGGAGATACGGGAATTTCCTTGGATCAATTCATTCGTGCAGTATTCTGTGGTGCAGTAAGTAGTCTATTACGTCTGCTAATCAATACCATATAATTATCTTGAGCAATGCTTGTCTTTCGTGAACGTCCTGAGCGTTTATTATTCCTTAAACTATTAGAAATTGTAATTTTTCTAACGTTGTAATCCACTGTTCGTCGCGATAACTTTAATTAAGCGGCGATTTGCTGATTAATTTTTTTAACGTATGAAGACAAATGATTAACTGTTTACTGTTTCCCATTCTGAGTAAATATTATAAAAAGAAATTGCCACTGGCCGATGCTTGTGCACTATTAAATGTTCCCAATAATTAGAACTAGACAGTAGATTGGTTTTTATATTGTATTCTAATTATAAGAGATATATAATTCAATGGAAAATATTCACTTTGATAATTTAGGAGTACGCAGAACCATCTCAGGTTACACTTTGTAAATCCAGCGATATCACAAAGTGTAACAAAAAAAAGTGTTCCCAAATAGTATCTACACATCGATACTGACTACGTTTTGGGTTGTACTTACCTAGTAAGAATGTTTGTTTAATGTAAAATTAAATTAGAGAAACTTATAGCGACTTATTGGAGTGGATAAACACTTTTAAATAGTAGTGTTTTGTTTTGAGCATTATTCTCCTGGAAAAATGTATATCGTATGGAATAACTGATCAGCAACTATAAGATGTTCCTAGTGATACATGTTATATTTTATGCTTTCACGATTTATGTAACTTCTTGGCGTTATCTGTTTTTTATTTTTTGTGCTGTGTGCCTTTCTCTTAATTTTTGCATTCCCAGATGCCGCGATCGACTCTTTCGTATTCGCGTGAAAAACTTGTAAGCCCGAAAATCTTACTCCCTTTTTTCTGTAATCTTAGCGTGCAATCGTTAATTATTCAAGTGTTTTATGTATCTGTGATGAGTTATATTTATTTTGTAGCGTCTTCGTAAAGTATGAAAATCGGATAATTCAGTAGTTAACAGTACGATACTCAAATTGTTACGTACAGCCGTGTGTCGGGAGCGCACATAAAGCCTCAACTTCCTGCGATTACACGAGCTCGTCGCTCACGTGTGCGCCGTGAACTACGCTATGCAGCTGCCGTGAGAACTTTTAGTCAGGGGCCGAAAAATACTTGAGGATCTATAGGACGTTATTGTAAATTATTTTTAGAAGTATTAATCAATTTCAGATATCCGATTATTATTTTGTGGATTGTTCGCATTGAAATTGTCTCGTTAGCATTGCTTCCGCGTTAACTAAAAAAAATGTTATAAATAATTCCACATTTTTGGTATTTAAACGTATTCATTCGAGTATTTGTTATATTTTCGTGATTATAGTGTAACCTGGTACATGAGAGCGATAGAGCATTTCAATCAGCCGCCATAAAACCTAGTAGTGCCCTCCTTATAAATTTGCAAACTGAACTACCGCCGCTGCTAATCAGCGCTCGTCCATTTCGCCAACGGACAGTCCAGCGGACTAGACGCACACACGAAATTCTAGGCAGGTAAATTCATCTCCAAAATATGGGCGCATAACATGTGAAATTCTGTATTCTAATTTTCCGTTATTTTCTTCTCTTGACTTCTCTCTCTCAGTACCAGGAGACAGGGCATTTTATAATCATTGCGAGTTCCCCGATACTACTCATTGGGCTGAACAAAGTAATCCTTCGGGATGACGACCACGTGCTGACAGATTGTGTGATACGACAAGCCTGGAAAGGTGCGCCTATCGACTTCGGCAAACTGGAGCTCGAGACGAGGGACACGGCCTGCACCACATGGCTGCATTGCTGACGTATGGACAAGGAATGAGTGCGAATGCGACATGTGTGTGGAGGTGTGCGTGATTTTTATTATATGATATTAGGAATGTGTGTATTTGCGTGCATATTTATTACGCTATAATCTAGAATATCCATGGGCTTGCCTATTGGATCGCGTTGCGTCGCAACTTACAATTAGCCGGGTATAGGGGAAGGCATTGTCCAAGTTTTCTTTTTTATGAATAGTAAATTGTTTCATGTATGTATCATTGACGGGAATATGTTATAATACTTATAATAGTCACTTGTAGTTTATCTTACTTTAAATTTGTATAGAATCATTTTCTTTGAATATTGTAAGTCTATTATCGTCTGAGGTTTTGTGAGTAATTTGCTCGATTCGCCTACGCCTATCTATCATTGAGCTTCTGCTTCTGCTTGCTTTAATTTTTTTGTTCGTTCTAATTCATGCAGCGTGTTGATAGTTTCTTTCTTAGACTTACTTTTTTCGAGTTTATCTAAAATCCCTTTTTTGTTTGTTACTTTAACGTAAGACTTTTGTTTTGGTATATATTTTCTTTTACCTTTTACTGATTTATTTGCTTTTGAATATCTTTTTATTCGATGTAACGTCGAAGTTCGTAACCAAATTTTAAATGAAGGCATAACATTCATTTTTATGATAAAAAACTCATTACTAATCCAGATAAATAGATTCTGTACTTTTGCATGAATTTTAGGAGAAAAGGTGCATGAAGAGATCTGGAATTACAATTAATTTCGCACAACGAGGAATTTTCGCGGTGGTAAATTCGTGCTTCCAAAGTCCAATTTTCAAATAATAGGCCCGTTGTAGGGATACACAATACGTAATGTATCTGGGACACCCTGTACATCTAACTCATTGAAATATATCTATGTACACTGGAAACCTTAACGAGATCATTTTACATGGAGTGCAGAACAATTACATTGAATGTGAAATCGTGAAATATATAATAAGCGTCAGTTTCTTGCTAACTTGTGAATTTGGCAACATTCAATAAGTCTTGTTCTATGGTCTTCAACAAATCGTAGAATACTGAGGATAGTTATAAAATTATATGAATTTTATTATAAAACTGCAGGAAGTATAAAAACATCTAACAATGTTATATTACCGTTCAGTCACTTCTAAAGATAAATATTAAGGAGGCTAAGTTACAAACGCTCAGTCCAGTATTAAAAAAGTTAAAATTCTATTTAGAGATTCGGTTTTTGAAGGTAAACTGACACAAGACAGATTTTAGGTCTATGTATACTTAGATGATAATAATGTACTTATGTGAGAGGCAGTATAAAAGAACGAGAGTTTTCAATCAGCCTATATCAAACAGATGAGTTAATTGATGTCGAATCACTTTCGTAACATGAACGACGACAGTGAGTTGCTCAGATATGAGCTATATTTACATTGTCAAATGATATTCCAGAACGATTCGTCACAAATCGTCACCTCTACGTGCCATTTTAACTGAGGGAGGTTGCTTCGGTGGTTCTTTTTAAGGCGCATCGTTTGAGGTTCTGAGTGGAGAGAAGAGACACAAGTAGGAAACCAGAAATAGAGACAGCGCAAGTCAAGTTCGGTTTAAAAATCATGCTGATACAATGGCCGATGGTTTGACCCTGTTCTAAATCAGGAACTCTAACCGGTCTTCCTATATCAGAAATTGCTTTGGCGAAATTCGGCTTGCCAATGCCGGTCTCGGGTAATAGCAGAATCATTAAGAAAATCCCTATTGCGATTTATAGAATTTCCATAAAGAACTGCGACTTCCATTGTTTCTTTAGTAGTGATAATGTAACAGTGTCAGAGTGCGGTGAAGTGTATGGAACATTTACCTGAACCACAATATAATGCCTTGTATGTAGCAAAAGAACAATTGTCCTAACTGTTATGGTATTTACTATAACCAAGATAGAAGTATGATGCAAAAAGCTTACCGGAACTAAAAAGCGTCGCACTTCAGCTAGAGCATAAGCAATTCGCGCATGAGCTTCGGCTGGCGTCGCATACGCGGAAATTTCCACGTGCAAATCCTCCATTAGATGTGAGAATTTGGGATCTCCGCTGACTCTGAGTTCCTCTTCCTGCAAGCAAACAGAAAGTATTGTTACAAACATTTTTTTCTTCTAAAGACTTTCATCCAGTAACAATTATAAGGAAGGTATTTGAAGGTATTTGAAGAGCATAAAACACGTATTTTTCTTTTATTTGCGGAAAAACTATTTCAAAGGGTGAAATCAACCCTTAAAGTCGAGCACTTCAGTACGATTTTCACAACTTCGCATATTTTCATTTGAGATATTTAAATGAGACCAAATGAAGGTTAATTCTTATGCCGAATGATGAAAAATGCATTTTGTTCAGTTCTGACTGGATAAATTCGTATAACTTTATAGGGGGTGAAAGTTTCAAAATTTTATGACAAAAAGCTATCGTTCGGATTTCAATGAAACCAATTGAATTTGAAAGAGCTAAAAAAGAGCAGGAGATAAATGTCGTCGCGTTTCTCGAAAACATCTCGTTTAAAGGCTGAACAACTCGTATAAAAGTCTAACCAACTTCTCATTAAATGGGCTTGAATTTGCCTTTCCAATTATTACGAAGCTCTTTTGCGTACGAAGTATGTAAACTTTTGCAAATGAAATTCATTAAATACGATATTTACGAGAAATTGGTTACACTTTAATAGGGGTGATTCATCCCTTAACTCTTTGATTCACGTTGGAACGCTCAGCGTCCAAACTTGTCCTTTGCAGTTTTTTATTTATTCACTACTTTTTTGGCAACAACCGCCAATTTCTTTGGTTCCACGTGGTCCCTGATATTCCTAAGTCTAAGAAGAATATAAAACTAATTTATTTATTTACTCCGAAAATACCACATGCAAAAGAATGGTTGAAATTCGTACTTTTCCACGAAAAAAATACATTTTCTACTAGTCGACCATGAAAATCCGAATTGCAATTTATACACAAACTTAATACATAACAAAAAATTTTACAGAATTTAAAAAAAATTTTTTCTTGTTTTTCTTAAGAAAAAAGTTAAAATACCATAATTTATGTACTAGATCGAAACTAGCCATTGTATTTACTGCTAAACTTTTATTCCGAGAGTTCCATCATATATGTGTTGTTTTGAACTTTCAAGTTTTTCGTTCAGATTTGTAAACAGAAACTCTAAAAACGTCCAGTATTGGGTTTCATCAAAATCAGGTAAAATTGTGCGTTTGGTTTCATCATAGCGGATCTGCCATTTTGGGTTTACACTTATAGTCAGTGAACCCAAAAAATATTTAGTATTGACTCTCATCAAAATCAAATACGTTTCTGCATTCTGGTCCGCCATATTGGATCTGTTATTTTTAATTTTTACATTTTGAACTGCGATTCGTAATCAACGACCTCAAAAATCATAAAGTACTAAAAATAAGTTTCATGAAAAACGAACAACTTTTTAAATATGCGGTCCGCCATATTGTATCCTCTATTTTGAATTTTCGAATTTCGAGATCAAATTCGTAATCAGCAACTCCGAAAACTTAACATTACAACTAGACATGAATCAAAAGTTTGCAAATGCAACGACATCTTCTCGGAATATAATTGATTAATTCTACACGGTCACTGTTTGGATGCGGGATCGGAAAAGTCGCCAAATTGTAGGTTTCGGCTGTGGCCATACAATGAAAGTCCGAAGTAATTTCCCGTCTCGGCTTTTGGTTGGATGGATGCGGCTATCAACGAAGATGGCCTTTTAACGAGCGTTCTTATAAGGAGTTTGAACTTTATCAGTTAATGTCATAATGTATCTTTTCAATTTGCTGCTAATGTACTAAATCGAAAACTTTAAATATTTTCTAGATCTATCTTTACTGAGGATACTTCTTGTTCATGAAAATTGTTTACTCCCTAGTTCTAGAGCATCGTACTGAAGGTCGCGTTACTATTTTAATGCAAAAGTGTGAAGAAAGAAAACATACGAAATGTAGCGTGTGTGTATCAACATGTAATGTTACATTTTTTAAAAATTAGTACTATATATCTTCGGCCTTCTCAGAACTTTTATTTCCAAAACTGGTCTTTTTGCATTTATTATATAAAAACATGCGTGTTGACGAAAGATTAAAATATAAATTTTACTGCAACTATTGTAATCAACACGAAACAAGCGCGCCTGAGCAAATATATATACTGTGACGTAATCGCGATGAAACCTCGGACGGGATTGGAGGCTGACCGGGCGCTACAAACTTGTGTTAGCACCATGGGACTAACAAAAACAAACAATGAATTTACCTCGAAAATTCGGCGCCAAATTTTCGCGAGAGAATCGCGGAAAAGTCTAATTTCTAACAAATCCAAACAAAGATAAAATTGGTCATCCACCGACTAACATAGCTTGGGAAAGCGGCTGGGATCTTCGAGACAAGAACAGGTTTAATCGAAATTAGCACATTCGAGTTTAGGTCCACAATAACGAAATCGGTGTTTATTACTTGCATCAGTTTTTTGACGCGACCACGCGCTTATAGAATTTATGGTTCAAATAATTTAAAAATTCACATCAGACCCATATAAGATCGTGAATCGGGCAAATGATTCATTTTCAAACAATGTTACAACAAATAACTCAAACAAACTTCGCGATCTATTCAGCGCAGTCTAAGTCGTACAATTCAATAAACAAATTCCGACAATTCTAATACAAATTTTAAACATCTCAGAATACTTGAATCGATTCTAAAATTCACGTGACCTAATCGTGACATAACAAATACGACCTCAAGGATAATTTCATATTTTTCGGCAACACGTACCTACCTAGAACGCGATACAATGTACTTCGGAGATCAAACACATTGTCAAGAAAACTAATAATTTGCCAGCCGTCAGAATCTCGGATCTTGGACGAACGCGAGTCTAGATTTTTGAAAACTTCTCCCACGTGCACACAGGCACGATCAAAACGTATGAAACGCGGGATATTACGAGATTTCGTCCCTCACAAAAAGAACAATCGCTTAACGAAATCTCTAAGTCTCTTGGTTTAGGAAAATACATTGTAGGTCCTTCAACGCAGCCTCGGATAACGTCCAGATTTTCCTTAGGCTTTCAAATCTCCAAAAACCAAAACAATTACTCGCATTATCTGATACAATTTTGACATTACAAAATTCAATAAATACTTTTAAACAACTCGATGCAATTTTCAAGAACAATCTCAATGCATGCGTCGATCCTACAATATAACGTGATCTAATCGCGACACATCCAAAAAACAACTTCAACGACCATTTCGTGTCTCTCGGCAACACGTCCCTAATTTAAACGCGATACAACTTATTTCGGAGATCCAACACTCAATCATTGCCGGGTGATATCGTGCGTAGCGTTGGCCTAGTAGCGAGGTAATTGGTGAGGCGAGCGACAGTGCGCGCAGCTAGAGCCCCGCTGGCACCCTGATGTCACTCAGCCTTTCGTCCCTGTTCCTCTTACGTCGATGATCCCTCACTGGTTGCGGCATGGGACATAGAAAAAATAAAACAATAAAAACAGAAACAGAAAATTCGTAACAGTGTTGGCCGTTGAGGTGGTGGGATCTTTCGTGGATATTTTTATAAATTCGCGTTTTTCCGCGTACCACTAAATTCCCGGCGAGGACCTAACGGAGTGAAATTTACCAGGACACAAAACATAAGTTGTTACGTCCGACGCAACGCAACCCCCTTATAACCCCCGCCCCCCCAGCACCCTTCAGCCCGACAGTAGCAAAAGGTCAAGGACCCCACCGAATGTAACCGATCCTTGACGAACATGCGTTATTTATTATAAGTTATCTATTACAATAAATTAGGAACATTATTGTATTGCACGCGACACCTCACACGCTCTCACATTTCCAGAAATCATACCAATACCACAACATTACAAGTGGACGAGCAGGAAGAAAAAGAGATCGTGACGGACAAAGAATAAGAACAGCATAAACAGTAATGCTGAACGGAATACCTAGAATTGAGGAGATTAAAGAGTACTTTTATTGTAGCACTGCGAAAACCGCGCACGTCGGAACTGCTACCAGGTGCCCCGGCTATTCCCTCACTCAGTGCACCACCAAAATAATTCAGACAATGCAAATGTCCAAATAAGAATCCGTGATCAAAGACCTATACCCAAAATTCCATCGGGCAACAGCCCCGATCACGCCATCACACGTACCCAAATTCGCGGAAATTTCCTGACATCGCACTTAACCCCCCCCCCCCCCCCCCAAATCCAAAACCTTCCTTATGGACATCGATGCCAACTATTCTCAGGTACTAATCAATCCTCTGGTAAAGCAGTATCCCTTCTGGAGTCTTTAGCCGCGCCAGTCAAGTGTTGTCCCGATCAAATACCTTAGGGCTTATTCTGATCTAGCTTACCTTAGGGCCCAAGCAAAAAGTGCATCACCTCAGTGCCGGACGTCCACGCGAAAAGAACTCAGTTCTTGGAATTTCGTGAAGCATTCGTCTAGGCGAGTGTCCACCTTAGGGCTGGACCAAGACCTGGCGAAGCGCTTTCTCTCTGTCTCTCTCTCTTTCTCCGCTCATCCACTGGTAAGTAGCTCATATTCCTACATCTAACCTATGTTTTTGTAAACCGTACTACACAAGTTGATGATCACATATACGATAATAATCAAATTACTGCATCGTTAGTAGCTTCACATACATTCCGCGGTGTATGATTGTTACCTCTATTTTGTATTTCAACATATTATTTCATTATATTTAGTTAAACCATATTTTTCTCTCTTGATTTCGAAACCTGAGCCTATTACCCCCTGGACCTAAGCAAAACAAATATCTGTTAGCAACAACCACACCTCACGTGGAAGAAGTGATTATCTATACCTTATCTTATCTATTTGACCAAGGAACATAAAAGCAACTAGGCGTGCTTCAGCACCTTAAAGTGGTAAGAACCCAATACCTTTTACGTGATCTTAGATCCCAACACCTATGCTAGCTCCCTGGCGCTCCCACTAACGGTCGCTCACGCATAGAACGTAACAAAGTCACGAAATGCATGAATGAGAATAATTATTGTAGTAATTGCAATTTATTTCAAGAGCTAGAATTTTATTATAATTGAATAAAGCTGAATACTTTTAATAGGATTATGTTTCAGTATAAAAAAATCATAAAATACACGAGAACTCTTGGTTTAATTTGAATATGGTGTAATAATTATGTATTATGTACTGTGACGTTAAAATTCACGTCACAATGTCCCGAATAAAGAACTAGCGTGTTTTAAATACGGGACGCATTACCGTCCCTCGGGAGAGTCACCAAAGGTACCGGCCAAGAACTCCAGGGTCCAAGAATGTATTAGAATTACGTAATATTAATTATTTTTGTTCCGTACAACTATTTCATGCGTTTCGTATCCGGCCACCACCACCATCAACGTTTCGCCGAGGGAGTAAAGAGCAGCCACGCCTAGACAGACCACCAGTCGCAGTCTCGCTCGAAGGAAATCGCCGTCAGTCCCGCGAGGGAACGTGGAGACGCACTACGGCACCAGGCGCCTCCACCCCGCAGCTGACGGCTCCCGAATCTAGTGGGAAGCCGACACAGCCTAAGACATCGCACTGGACCATTCCGATCTCGCATCACCGCTGGTACGGACGTCCCGCGAAGGGGACGCCACCGGTACTGAAGAGGATGGAAGGTTCTGGAAGCTTTCCGGGTGCGAGGGGTCGCTACCCTCCACCACCTATCCGTCCCGACAGGAGTCCGGACGAGAAACAACTCCGGATGAGGTATCTGGACACCCTAGCTACGGCAACGAGTTGTGACGTCCCGAAGAGTCCCGAGTCCCGCGAACAGGATCCATCGCGAGGACTAGGATTAAGAATAAACTAGCGGAACCGTCCTCCAAATTATAGAATTGTATCGTTTACAAGGAGGCTCCGGTTATAGACGTTATATCGTCCCGCGTCCTTCTCGTAGGGTTAAGTTATTAGAAATTATCGATACAATTATCGTAAGATGAATATGAGTCCAGTGGCGTGTTTTGAAATTGGCGCGAGGACCTACAATAGACGAGTACCTTCGCCGATGGTGATTGGCCCAGGAGGACCCGGCGGGGATGACGGAGCTAGCGCTGGCCCCGAGTCCCGAAGTACTCCCGAAGATATTCATTCTCCATTAGTTTGCCGTCTTGGCCGGTGGTCTCGTTGTAGAAAAGTTGTACCGTAGAAGTCTGCCTAGTATCGTTCACGGTAAGCGTCTCGTCGTCGAGAGGACGAAATCTTTTCCGTCGGTGTAACTACCGTCTAATTGCGAACTAGTATCTCGTTATTACTTTCCTCCTGGTTTCGGCCTAGGGGAAGCTCGCGTAACGTACAGTAGGAAAAGAATCCGTGCCTACCGTTTGAACTACCTATTTATTATATTATTTATTGTCTATTGTATATTTCGGCTATCGGATTACTCTTGGTGACCCTGGAGAATAGCAGAGAATCTGTTTATCGCGCTTCTCGTGATAGACTCGTAGGACGTAGAAATAAGTAACAAGGCATATTGTTGAAGAGCCTACGGGATTAAATAAGAGATTGAGATTCTCTACAACTAATTATTATTTTTGTAAATATCTTTCTACTAAAGAGGAAATACAATCTGAGGATTACATTCATAATTGTATTGAAAGTAATCTCGCTTTTTTACGTTCTATACCTAATTCAACGTGGTATTGGTCCGAAAGAAAGAAGGATCTATTTGCAATGATTAGGCAATTAGGTAAACCGACTGTATTTTTCACCATAAGTGCTAATGAAATCGGATGGTTGGATTTGCTACAATTGCTGCACAAACTGAAGACACATGTCCTTATTACATTAGAGGAAGTATCACAATTACATTATTATGGTGAAAAGTACTCTTATTAATGAAGTTGCTGTTACTTGCGCTATCTACTTTAATAAATTAGTTAATGTTCTTATGAAGATCCTTCAATCAAAGACATGCAGTCCTTTTGGGAAGTACAGAATTCGCCACTACTTCTAGCGCATTGTATTTCAGCATCGAGGCAGTCCTCATGCTCACATCATAGCTTGGCTTAATAATGCTCCATAAGATGCTCTCAATGAAGATTATGATGAAGCCATTGAACTTATAGATACTTTAATATCGGTTTCTACAGCGGAAGCATCAGGGAATATTAAACTTCAAACGCATAAACATACATTCACATGCTACAAAAAAATTACTGCAAAAAAACTGCAAAAATGTAGATTTGAAGCTCCGTTCATGCCCTGCAAAGAAACAATGATTTTAATTCCGATGAAAAACACTGAGGAAGGATTTGTCAATTATCGAAAACGATACGGTCAAATAAGAGTACGTTTAGAGAATGAAGATTTTGAAGACATGGATAGTTTTTACAATCGTAATGGCATAAATTCGGATGAATATTATTACAATATAATCAGAGCCGGAATAACCACACCAAAAGTTTTCGTCGAACGTGAACCTTCGGAAAAATGGCATAATTCTTTCAATCCATTCATATTTAATATAGTCCAATCTAATACCGACTTTCAATTTATCACAGAAGAATATTCATGCGCAGCTTATGTAGTAGAATATGTTAATAAAATCAACAGAGGAGTAAGTCACTTGCAAAGAAACATAATCGAAACAATGGATGAACATCCGGAATTCGATATTATCGACATAACCAAAAATATTAGTGTGAATGTACTAAATCATACCGAAATCACAAGTCAAGAAGCTGCGTGGTACTTACTACGAGAGCCCTTGTCAAAAACTTCAGTCATTATCGTATATATTCCAACAGTATGGCCAATTGAACGTCAACGTATAAGAAAAACTGCGAAAGAGTTGTCTGAATTAGATGATGATTGTACTGATGTTTGGAGAGAAAACTGGTTCGATAAGTACGAAAAAAGGCCAGAATATTTGGAAAGTATTACGTTAGCGTAATTCGTATCGAAATACACACAAAATAGGGAAAAACAATATATTGAGAGGCATGAACCCAAGATAATTCGGTATCGGAATTACGACATGAGCATTGACTTTAACGAATATAAACGAGAGATGGTGACCCTACACTTACCATTCCGAAACGAAGAAGAAGAAATATTAGCAGAGATGAAATTTGTTACCATTTACGATGATAATGAGGATATTATTCTGCAGAAGAGAAAAGAATTCGAATCAGACATTGATATTGACAAAATTATTCAAATTTGTAGAGAGTTATGTCGTGAAGAAACTCCACTGGACGAGGATGAAATACAGAACCCTCTCAACAGTTTTCCGGAAGAAAATCCCCTTGAACAATTATACAATAATCCAAATTCAGATATAAATAGTGATCTTCGACTAGTTACACTGAATAAACTCGGTGCCATTGCTAAAAAGAAGGAAAATATCATGTCTAGTGCGGAATTTTGTGCAGCTATGAGGATGGCTAATGAAAAGCAAAGAATGCTGCTAACACATGCATTCAACCGATTATTATCTAATGATAATAATCCTTTACAAATTTTCTTCACTGGATCAGCTGGATGCGGCAAAACTTTCGTAATTAAACTTATTATGGAAATATATAATCGGTTTTCTGACAGTGACGGGTACTGTAATGCCTACATCGCTTGTGCATCAACAGGAAAAGCTGGTGTAGCAATAGATGGAACAACTGTACATATTGCTTTGAAAATATCATTGTCAAAATTGTTGCCATTGAGTATAGATGCCGCACATCAATATAGATCATTATTTAAATATGTCAGAGCCATAATAATCGATGAAGTAAGCATGATTGGTGCAGAACTTCTAGAACAAATCGATTTACGTGTTAAGCAAATCACTGGTAATTTTTCAAGGAATTTTGGAAACTTAGATGTAATATTAATTGGCGATTTGAGACAATTACCTCCAGTCAAAGCAACACCGATATATAAGCAAATAAAACGTAGAATGACTGGACCGAAAGAATGGCGCGATTTGAAATTTTATGAACTCACTGCAGTTATGAGGCAAGCAAACGGTATGTTCTCCAACGCTCTTACGAAAGTGGGAAATGGAGAAAAACTGAACACGGATGAATTAGCATTAATTGAATCGAGATTCGTTAGCAAAGAAGCAGCAGATATTGCCTGCCCTCACGGGATACGACTTTTTTTTATCGAATGTCGATGTTCAAAGGTGCAATAACTCCATATTAAACATAGCAGAAAATAAAGTAACTTCCGTAGCAAAAGATGTTTATACGGGCTTTTATGATGCTGGGCAAGAGGCTTTCGTAAAGCAAAAGCTACATAAAATGTCGACAAAATAATATTCATATTGGATAAATATTATATGTTGATTACTAACGTCGATGTATCTGATGGATTGGCTAATGGTGCAGTAGGAAAACTTTGCTTCATTGATTATGATAATAATGGGGAAATCATCAGAGTTTGGCTCATTTTTCCAAATGCAGAAAAAATTGGAAGGAAAATTCGAAGCAAAGTTTCAGGGTATATTGCGGATCATAATATCTCAATGTACCTATAGCCAGAAGATCATGTACTATCCCACTCAACAATAACAAAACTATACATGCTAAACGTAATCATTATCCACTGGTGTCTGCATGTGCTATAACGATTCACAAGTCACAAGGAGCAACGTTCGATGAAATTGTTTATAAGTATGAGAAAACGCATTCTCAGCAATTGGTATATGTTGCGTTATCAAGAGTAACACGCATTGAAGGACTTTATATTGTGACTGAAACAAATAATCCTACATTCCATCACGGAGGAAAACAATCTACATCAGTCATTGATTTACAAACTGAATTCAAAAGGCTATCCCTCAACAGGCTTCAAACAGTGACTGATATCTTAACAAATTTAATTTCCAATAGAAATGGTATATCAATATATTCATTAAATTGTCAAAGTTTACGAGCACATGCTTCAAACCTAGATGACAGTATTACGCAACGTTCAACTATATTAATTTTATCAGAAACTTGGATGAATAATGAAGAAGACGTCGGAGTCCCAAATTTTCATTTTGTTGCTAAATTTAAAAGAGCTGATTGTCGAGCTGCAGGTGTAGCTATATTACAAAATAACAGAGATATGTCAACTATTGTCATATCACAGATGGATGTTACATTTCGTAATTCGAGGTATATCAAAAGGTATATCAAAGCCGATAGTGGATTTTTTGAAATCAACATTCGATTTGGATTTGTCGAATGATCCAAACGGAAGCACGACAAAATATGGAACAACGATTGACGGAGTTTTTTATAGATATTTAGCAAATTTTCATTCCAAAGTATTCATTTCATATTTCAGTTACCACAAACCTGTTGTTTCATTTTTAGAGTACGATACAAACCCTGATCAGTCCGAGCGAAATTTACTAGAATAATGTATAAACAATAATAATAATTATATATATTTTAAATGTAATATACAACGAAAATGTAAAATCGAAAATGTAAATGTAAATGAATATAGAATGGAAAAAAAACCTTGCCTTGATGAAGTTTTCACTTCTGTCGTGTGGTCTTAAGCACATACCCAGTTTTTTTTTGCAATCGTAAATTCGAGTGCACAGTGTAAGCTCGATAAGATTTACTAAAACAAAAGCCAGCACCTTATGCCTGCCTGCGTTAAGGAGTGCAGCGATGCGGTGCTAGCTTCCAGCATTACTCGTACAGCACAATATTATCTGAAAGATCTCTAAAAGCTCTCGTCCTCAGATTCAGATATCTGAAATAATACTCGAGCAGAGAACATAGTGGTTACAAAAAGATCTCTTATGCGACTATTTTAGAGCGCTTTTAGAGATTTCTGAAAGATATTAAAAAGTTATCTTTTTGAGCTCCGGGACGATAAACGTCTAGGATTTTATGAAAAATAAATGAAAAAGTTATCTGTCAGATCGCTTGAATTGGATATCTCTTAATAGTTCTCTATTTGTTATCATTTCAAAGAGCTCTTTTAGTTCACTTAAAAAAGAGCTCTGACAGATATCTTTCAGAGAATCGTGCTGTACGGCAGGGAGACAAAAACATTTAATAAAAATTAAATGGAAAATAATCCCTTACCAGATACATTATTTGCTTCATCTCACTATAGAAAATAATTGGTTCATTTTTATATGCTCATCATTATACGCCCGAGACTAGTAAGTGCAATTTTGTTTTTGGTAATTTTTCGTAATACCTTCTTTGTCCGTCTGAATATTATTTATGCTATTAAAAAATGAAACAGCGTGCCATAAGTGTTTGTCACAGGCAGGCTCTCGGGAAGAAGAAACGTTCGTTGATTCATGTACCAATTTATTGCATGTATACGATGTGATATAATACAATATTTGTAGAATAATACAAGCATATATTTAATGAATCTTAAGTTAACTAGGTGAACCAATAAGTATAGTTGATAATTAAGAAAAAGAAGGGGATGAAGCGTGAGTTCCGAACTTGAGACTCTCGGAAGTTAATCCAGCACCAAGCACGTGCACCATCAAGCCATTATGTTATATTAATTGGAAAATTTATATTTCTGTAGTTACCCACGTCTGAAGGTTTGTTTAACATTTTATTTGCTTACTCTATTATTTACAAAGCTTCATATGGATATTAAGGGTATTAACATTGGCACAATTGACTACCTCATTACTACGGTTTATGTAATATGCAGTAAAAAAGGTGGATACAAGTCTCCCTATTTGAGTGTCACCCGGTTTAAAATCGTGGATCTCGAGGAACATACGAATTCATTCGACCAATCAAAAACCTAGAACTAGTTCGAGATTCTCGATCAGATGGCGCGTCGACGCGCCAAAACACGGCTCCAGATCATCGACATATAGCATGGACTACGCACAGGCATAGAAAAATATGGTAGGCTGAAAGAAAGAGATAGAGATTGGTAGCGGTCAAGCCTTGTCTCTTTTTAATCAGTAGCGTAGTAAGATATTTGAGGACCCCGGACATAATAAGTTATTTTAATAATAATACATTATTACTCACCTATGGAATGACAAACCTTGCGATTTGTCTGATCTTTTCTTGCAGATAAAACATGTATAGACCATACCGAAGAATATTTACAATAAGAACATTTTTTGACGTAACGTACTCGTATTGCAAACGTCATTATATTACGCCACGCAATTCATAAGCAAAGGGAACAGCATCTAACAGTACGTTCCTGACATCCTCTGAGCGATAAAAAAGTAGCCAATAGGAATATTAGAGGAAGAGAGCTACTGGCCGCCACCTCAGTCTCTCTTTGTCTATTCGAGCGAACATTTTTTCAAGGAGTTTGAAGTAGAGATCGCGTATTCCATGCTATATGTCGATGGCTGGCACTGATATGTCAGCGGGATAATATTTTTGCAGGGCTTGTACGCCACATGCGCAATTCAATTCGAAAAGGACAACCTCATCCACGATGTGAGTAAGACAGCTGCGCGCGCTGGTCAGGTCAGGTCGGATTACCTCCGAATACAGGCGTACCGATCCCAGTATGGTTAGAGTTCAGTGCAGCTGCCTATAATCGAGTTCCTCCAGTCTTCGTGTAACTCGTATTTCGCGTTAGATTGGTTAGGCTTTGTCAGGTCCGTAAAATTGCACACTTGCGAAATGAAGAGAACTTGATGTTACGAAGTGAGAAAAAGATATATCTCTGTCTCAACATATTGGGGCCACTTTAACTGCGCCATTCCTCGTCGAGAAGTATAAGTTTTATGCTGTCAGTACATTTCGGAACACACTATAATGTCGATGGTTAGGGCCCAGTCACACTCGTCAAACACGCGTTTGAACGCAAGTCCCGACTAATAACACAACGTGAATTCCTGTGGA
>JARQTI010000158.1:6889-26808 GCA_030142655.1 Trachelus tabidus | reverse complement strand
AAACGCAAGAGGAAGGAAAGCTATGCTATCTACATCTACAAGGTGCTGAAGCAAGTCCATCCCGACACTGGAGTCTCCAGTAAAGCTATGAGCATCATGAACAGCTTCGTCAACGACATCTTCGAGCGCATCGCCGCCGAAGCTTCCCGATTGGCTCATTACAATAAGCGTTCTACCATCACGTCTCGAGAAGTACAAACAGCTGTGAGGTTACTTCTACCAGGAGAACTGGCCAAACACGCTGTCAGTGAAGGCACCAAAGCTGTCACCAAGTACACCAGTTCCAAGTAAAGCTACTTGGTTGAATTACGAATTTCCAAAAACCGGTCCTTTTCAGGACCATCAAAAGTTCCTACGTTAGCTTCAGCATTCACGACATATCTTCTTAACGAATGTTCTACCCTTATTTGAAATCTATAACCTCTTATGCTTCACTTCGTGGAAGGTAGTACTATTTCAATTTTGATTTAACATATAATTTCATAAGTATCGTTCTATTTATTTTCAATGTTATGACATTGTACGTTTTAAAACAGCTGCAGAATTAAGACAACATGAAAAAAGATCAGAGTAGTTCAGACTTCGAGAAAAGCAACATTACGATTAGAAAAATATCAGTTAAGGATACTGCATGCAGTGAAGAATGTTACGTCAAAGAATATGATTAATCAAGAGAATCTCTAAAGCTAAGAATGTTAACTTTCTCCACGTAAAATTGTTACTAAAGTATAAAAATAACTTGACAATCACTTATCAGCGAATAAACCTTAAAATCCCTAAATTAAAGAAAATAAGCGTTTCTGCTGTTAAATAAGTTCTCTTACCAAAGTTATGAACACTAGGCAAAATGTTCAATTAGCGCATTTTGGAATGCAGGTCAGTGGTTCTAAAATATTGATTCACATGGAATCAATTAAGTCTCAGAAATGTTAATAGAGCAAAAACAATATTTACTGCAGAAAGAAAATATCAAATAAGATTTATGTCGGCTAAAGTATACTAAAATTTATGTAAGTGGGCTTAAGTCTAGATTGAATTCAGAAACGTCTTTCAGAGTATAAACGTATGTGCATGTTCCTCGAAATAACAAAGTGTTGGTCCTGAAAAGGACCGTTTATAGTTTTAAAGTCTTCGGTATTTAGGCACGTTCTCCACGTATACGGCGAGCCAACTGGATGTCCTTTGGCATGATAGTGACACGCTTGGCGTGGATGGCACACAAATTGGTGTCTTCGAAGAGCCCGACGAGATAAGCCTCGCTAGCTTCTTGAAGTGCCATCACGGCCGAACTCTGGAAGCGAAGGTCCGTCTTGAAGTCCTGAGCGATCTCGCGGACCAATCGCTGGAAGGGCAGTTTGCGAATGAGCAACTCTGTGCTCTTCTGATAGCGACGAATCTCACGCAGAGCGACCGTTCCTGGTCTGTAGCGATGAGGCTTCTTAACTCCTCCGGTAGCTGGTGCACTTTTACGTGCAGCTTTCGTAGCCAGTTGCTTCCGAGGAGCCTTTCCTCCAGTTGACTTGCGAGCAGTTTGTTTCGTACGAGCCATGTTCACCGAATATTGCTTTCACTGGGAGCGTAGGATAGAACCTTACACCGTAAGATTCAAATGCATTATGGGAGCGCCATCTTTGGTCATTGTCTTATAGACTCGGTCGATCGTTGAGCTCGATGCTCATTGGCCAGTCGGTAGGTGGTGGGGATACGCACAGTAGCGAGGATAAATACCCCTCGATCCCTAGTTGCTGCATCAGTTCTACCGAATATTCCTTCGGAAGAGTTTCTATTCAATTTTGTTGGTGAAAATGACTGGCCGTGGTAAGGGAGGAAAAGGTTTGGGAAAGGGAGGAGCGAAGCGTCACAGAAAAGTTCTTCGTGACAACATCCAGGGAATCACGAAGCCTGCTATTCGCCGTTTGGCTCGCCGAGGCGGTGTTAAACGCATCTCTGGCCTGATTTACGAAGAGACCCGTGGTGTTCTTAAAGTCTTTCTGGAAAATGTCATCCGTGATGCAGTTACGTACACCGAGCATGCCAAGAGGAAAACCGTCACTGCCATGGACGTGGTCTATGCGCTGAAGCGTCAGGGACGTACTCTCTATGGCTTTGGTGGTTAATTTGTTTCAACGGTTCTCAGCTACTCTTCGTACACAACACAAGGGCCCTTTTCAGGGCCACAAACTTTTTTATTACGTAAATGGAGCAAACCGTTTTACCATAATACGTACTAGTTAGATTTAATCCTTCACTAGTGATGGGCGATACATCCAATATTTCGCTGAAATTGTATCGATACCATCAATATCAGTGAATTATTATATCAATATTTCTAAACCATGTATGTACTATTACATATTAACATACAGGGCGAATTCCTAAAGTGCAATATTATTAAGTTGATACACTTTGTATTTTTTTCAATAAGTAGGGCGTACAATACTTTTTTGAATTATTTGTATTTTATGTACTCTGCATCTTTCTTCATACAATCTTCATACTTTACATATAATATGTATTTTATATCACTTACATATTTTCTATTATAATTTGTATACGTTGTAGTACGTATCTCTTTATCTCTAGGAACATGGAGGATCTTGTTGTCAATTTTTGATCAGATCAATCTTTATTTTAAAGCTATTCTATTCTAAATGCCATTCCTCCAATGACAGCGAGTTCAAGAACAACAATTGTTGCAAATGGTCGCTACTGAGTCGATTTATTGACTCTGTAACAATGTTACCTGCTTTGGAGAATAACGTTTCTGAAGGCACTGACGTGGCGATGATGCTTAGGTATCTTTTGGCCAACTTCGACAAGACAGATTGTGAATAGTTATTCCAGAACTTTATAACATTCTGATTTCTGTGAGTCGTAGATTGATTCAGGTAATAGCTAAGATCTTCTGATATAGTATTGTGATCCGAAATTCGTTGAGAAGATCTACTCAAGTTCGCAAGATTTTCGTGATAAGACCAAAAATCGTCTTCCTGGTTCAATTCATTAATTTGCAAATCTGCTTGTTGAACTGCAGTGTTTTCACTGTCCAACGATGCATCATTAACAATTTTTGATATTTTGTTAATTGCCTGAGAACATGCAGTTCTATCCGTAAAATGAATTTGTTTAGACCTCGGGTCCAAAATTGTGGCAATCGCGATGTTGGGCATTGTTCAATGTTCGCGAAACGCTTGTTAAATTCGTCTAGCAGGAATTTTGTTATTAACTGACCTGACTGTGATTCAAGTTGATACTGATCCATTTTCATTTTTAATGTATGAATTAGAAGTATTACTTGACTGGCCGTGAGGTATGACTCACCACACAAAATTTTAGTAGCCTTTTCAAAAGGCTTTAGTAACTTTACTAATTCCTGAGCAGTTTCCAATTCGATTGCTGATAACATACTCGGAGCACAAGGCAACTTCAAAAATATGGGGGCTATTTTTTCAGATAGCTGGATGAATATCTCTAGCATGTAACATGTGGAATTCAACCTAACTTCCATGCTTTGTTTGAGTTTCAATTCTGTAACCTTACGCAATTCGTCGGCAGCTGGGCCAGATTTTTTGAAATGATGTATGAAACCCCTAATTTTTGTACACAAGCTACTTACATGTCCGTCACGTTCAATTATTTTAGATGGAACAAAATTTAGAGTATGGGCAAAACACGGCAAGTGCTTGTCTGAACCGAATGCATCTATGATACCTTTCTTCATGTTGTCTGTATTGTCAGAAACGCAAACAACGTCGTTTCCTTTTTGGATGTTCCAATCGCTGGTTATATCTAATAACCAGTTTGTTATGAAGTCTGATGTGTGCCTTTCCTTTAATTCTGTAACTCCAATGGTGACAGATTTGTGCTCATCATTTTATATGAAGTGGGCTGTAACTCCTAGGAAGCACTTCGTATTCAATGAATCCATCCAGATGTCTGTTGCCAGCGAAACATTCTCTATTTCTGATAATTGCACTTTTACCATGGATGATAATAAGTCATATTTCCCTTCCAGAAGTCTGGTAACTGTTCTCCTACTAGGAATTGCGTACGAAGGCGCTGCTGTCCTCATAAAAGTTAGAAAGCCTTCGTTCTCGACTGTAGAGAAGGTCAAATTATCTTTTGCAATCATCTATAACAATTAATTTGCTATTTCTGCTGCTTTTGATCCTCCATCTAAAAACCTGGATGAATAGTACAAATTACAAAATTGAATGGGATTCCAAAATTATTGCAGAACAATTTCAACTAACAAAAGCTATGTTTTTGAACACAGCATCAATACTATGGAAATATTACTATACCATGAATAATGGAATAGAACTGATTAAGGTTTGAGATATGACGAACTCTGGAATGACTTCTGTGTAGAAAAAGCTGTATCCAGTCTCGGTTGTTTTGATTTTGTCATCACTGCTGACATGCTAGACATGGTAGATATGTTAGAAATTCTTATAGTCGATTGTGCTGAAGATGAAGCCCGTTGTTCCTCGTCTTCAAAATCGTCGGTTTCATTTTTAGACTGTGTCTGATAAGAAGATATATTTATAGTTTAAACAGACCGAATTGTGCCACATTTATTTACATCAAAATATTAATATTACCACATGTTTTCTTTTAGGTGTTTTTGCTCCTTCCTCAGTCTTGCACATTTTCACGTCGGGATGACCACGATCGAGATGAAATTTGTAATCTGTGGTATTGCCTTTGGATTTTACTTCTTGGCTGCAAAGTTTACAGGTGGCTCCTGTTTCATTTTTGATAAAATAAAACCGCGCTTGTTGACTTAGGAGCCATTGGAATGCAGGAATTATTATATTCTTGTTTTTGAAAAACAATTTTTCGCAACATAGGCTCAGTATGAGATGGATCGATCGAACGTAGAGAATAGGAACAACGGATATTGTATGCCCACTATTCGGAAGTTGGAACGTGGATCAAGATTCAAGAATTCAAGGTCAGAGCCTAGGGGAACTAAGGCCTGCCGGTTTTTATTGTGTGTTATTACTGTAAAGTGAGAGAAAAAGGAATTAAATATTTAGAAATGTTAATACACAAAATGCCCATGTGTAGAAGCATATACAAACACATTAGGTATTCTAAATGATTATAATACTTACCAGTTAACTCGAGTATTGCTGTCGTTTACGTTTACAGTCGCACTATGGTCGCACTCGGCACTTGAAAAGCCGTTAACATGTATCAAAAATCAAATACCTATGGCCATGTAAACACCGAGCCGACTTGATGCTAACCGAGTACTGAAATCACCAATCAACGGATAAGATTTAGTAACTTTCCCTCGGAGCCCTGAACGTGATTGGTTGTTTCGGTCTTTGGTTCTTATCAAATTGGCTCGGTGTATACATGGACTACGTTTCCACTGGGGCAGAGTTCAAAGGGGTACGTCAATCAGGAACGAAGTTTGAGAAGAATATATAGAATTTCTTTTCAAATATTATTCCCGACTGGCTAACCCCAGTTGACTCTGCCCCGATGGAGTCATAACCAATATTGACCTCCCTGTATCGATATCCTAAAATATTGTTATGTGAAATATCGATACAAAATATCGATATCTGAGTCCGAAAGTATCGATACCGAGAGTATTGATACTGTATCGCCCATCACTATACCTCACCTCTTCCACGAATGAAGATTTCGATAATATGGTTTCTTGGAGCAGTGTTTTTAATAACTTCCATGTTTTACATGTTCGCCTGTTAAACACGAAGGTTTGGTCTTGGATTCTGATAGTCGTTAAAGTTCGTCTTTGTTTTTTACACTACTCATTTAACTCATTTGTAATATTAATATATGTAAAGTACTGAACTACTATCTATATTTTCCCAGATGGCTTTCATAGGAGTTCGACTTATGCGCTTCAAAATCTTTCGTTTCGGCATTTTCGGATTATCTTATATCTTAATGAATTAAATCTTCACTTAATATTAAGAGGTTGAAAAAGAAAAACTTTATTGTGGTGGAGATGGTAATCAAGTCATCAGTTCCAGACAGGATTCACCCATAATAAATAATATGTAGATTCACTGAACGCGGTTGACGCTATACTAGAGTGCGTGAAGAAATGTAATATGTTCAATTTGATTTTCGTTCCAATTTTAAACCTGTTCAATTTCTTAATGGAAGCAATGAAGTGCATTTAGAGGATCATTTTGTTGCAACTCGCAAGTTGAGATGGTCCTTTGAAAATGAAATTAACGCAGTTTGAACGTTTTCTAGAAATGATTTAACACCAATATAGAAATATTAATCAATGATCGTATGAATGACATTGTTATTATTAAAATGAAATCTAACCAAACTGAATATTTGTATCATATTCTGTGTACAAACACAGATGAATAAGTATTATAAACATAAACATAAACATAAACATAAACAGAAGTTATTATATACAAATACGTAGCCAAATACTTCCGGCAAGGTCCATACCACGTTGAATACACCAGTTCTCGTCCGATCACTGAAGTTAAGCAACATTGGGCGCGGTCAGTACTTGGATGGGTGACCGCTTGGGAACACCGCGTGTCCTTGCCACTCTTTTCCTACTTTTGATAAATCTATATTTCAGGAATAACGGAGTTACTTAAAACTGGGATATAATTTGAAACATGTAAAATATTCCGGGTCCGATTACTCTTCCAATTTGGGAGTTACTTATTGCAAAAGTGGTGCCATGATGATTTTTAACCTTGCAAAATGTGCGCTCAATTCCGGTTTGTGAAACAAACTCTGTAAAAATCCAGATATTTAAGATTTTCGTTTTACTTACATGGTACACAAAAGCTCTAAAATCTGCTTAAACAAAAGCGAAAAAGCAGGATTGAATTGTCGTGTTCATTTTTTATATCAAAAATATTAGCTGATTTTGTCGATAAAAAGGGCAACTTCATATATTCAATTTTTTTGATAATTAGTATAATTATATTATACCTTTGCATTTTAGAAAACCGATACAAAGCGAAACCGTAACCTTTAACTGAAGTTCTTGAATCGTTTTAACCCAAATCATAACCAGTAACGGAAATTATTGAAATGGAACACGAAACCAAAACTGGTAACCGACATGAAATATTAAAAAAAGTGTGCAAATTCTAAGTAATTCCTATTCCTGAGTGGTTTTGTCTCATTTTCAAACATATCTATTGCGCCTCGGTTAATCTTTTCTAAATAGTACTACAGGTATAATTATTTGTTTGTTTATCTGTATGTAATCAAATGAGACGCAACCATGCTCATGTACTGATAGTGAATTTCACACGTATCTATTATAGAATGGCATTTAAGGATGAACAACTTGGATCAATGAAAAATCTAGTATAAAGTAGAACTTGATATAGTACCATGAGCATGGCCATTAACATTTACGGAAATGTAACCTAAAACGTTCAGAGCTCTTCAAACCGAAAACAGTAAGCAGTGACCAATAAGCAGAGGGTCCACTTTGTAACGTTATAAATCAATTGCAAAGCATCTTTTCCATTGGTCGCTGCCAGCTGCTCGCTGGTTTTGGTGTGAATGAAGTCTTATATGATCAGTTTTTTAGTAGAGGGATTTAGAAAACACAGCCTAATTGATAACCGATAATCGAAAACCAAAAAAAGAAAAGCGAAGAGAGAGAATCGTTATCATAAACTCTCTAACACCGAAATTGAAATCAATTATGTTCAAAAACCGAAATTGAAAACCGTAAACGAAAAATTAATAATTAATATCTGGAAACCGTAACCTAACACCGAAATTTAGGTCTTTACCATAGCAAACACCGTAACCGAAGTGATATTTCTTTTTATTTGTGATAGAAATATCACAAACATAAACTTTTATCTTTTGGTGATAAAATTTTGCTGCTGCGTGCATAGTTATCGAACCATTGTGCTCAATTTTCTGTGCACAGTTTTAGGCTGTTAACAACAAACTGTGCACAGTTCATCATGCATAGTTCATTGAATGAAATATTTGAAGCACAGATATTTGGAGGCGGTTTGTCAGTGCACTCTTATCCTGTACGCAGCTCGAGTTCACCCGTCGTGTGAAACGTATCGATATGCACTTTATTTCTGGTGGCGTCAAAGTTTCTCACATCGTCCGCTAGAAAGCGCTATAATCTTATTTCTGCAAACAGTGTTCACCAAAAGCGTTTCTTGCCGGCTTGCCACCCTTTGTGTTGTTCAATTTTTCGTCCTGTGCTCTTCCACGAAAAGAGTTTTCTAATAAATATTACCCTTAATTGTACAGTATAAATTACCAATGTAAATAGTTTTTATTCTCATCGTGGCAATTTCTACCTACACATTATAGTAAAGATCATAGATGAAATTCATTAGGTGGTTTAATTTGCTTTTTTCAGGAAAAAAATTCCTGTGACTGTTGGGGAAAAATAAAGACTGCACTAATGGCACAAAGCGGATAGGAAAAAAGCGACGTAAAGGTGAAAAGACGTGAACATTTCTGGCAGGGCAGCACTCAGATCCTGATATGTCGTGTGTTCCTCTAAAACTCTAAAATTTTTGAAGGTGACCGACCGTTTATGATCACAGCTAGTCAAAGTCTTCCAGGTGGGACGTCCGACGATCGAAGCTGCTTTCGCCGCCGACCAGGAGTCGACGTGACCTCCGTGAAAGTACGAATAGATTTGAGAAGATTTAATCTAACCTGTGGGAAAATGGATTTCTCAAAAATTAACAAAGTGGCGCGACGTGACCTCCTCGTCCTGCCACGAGGCCGCCAGAAAATTCACGACGGACCCAAGCCAACAATTTCGGTAAACTTCGTGTCTTATTGTTAGCTGTGATCTTCATCGTACTATGTCCCTTTAGCGATCATTGGTTCCTGTAGTTCGATTATTTGTCACTGTTCAATCAACGCTGAAATAATGTAATTAATGGGGGTCAAGTGATCTCGAGCTCGGTGAAGTCAAAAAGGATTTCACTTAAGTTTGGAGCTTGTTTTATACTCTCACGATTTATGTAATTTCGTGGTGATATCTATTATGTATCTTATACATACGTGTCACGTACCTTCTGATTAATTTTCGTATTCCCAGACGCCACAATTGGCTCTTTCTTATTGGAGTAAATAATTCTGTTCCTACCCGACAAATCGTCTCAGGAATTTTGCCGTGATCTTTATGCGGACAGAGAGAGACTAACTTCGTAACCTGAGAGTTTTGAGAGCCAGAGAGGGTCGATTTTCCGACGTTAGATTTATTTCTATTTTTGATAGTTAATATTAAGTTTTTGGGGGGTGTTTAATGTCCCATATAGTGTTTTACAGCGTAAAAATTGCAACAGGTCGTACATATTTTAGCTGTGGGTTGCAACTTTTTTCAAAGACAGCCATTTCTCCCGCAAGCGCTCGCAGTCCCGGGATGTCTTGTTTCCTCGAGCTCTAACTCAGTACTCCTGATGATTCTACCCAAGAATTTCTCAATCGTCCTTCGATGGCCGTCATACACTTGAAAATATCGTTATTTAAAATAAGTATCCTCTTTACCTTTTACTTTTTAGCAAGTTCGACTACTATATTGCCGACTTTGACATATACACATGTATATATAAAACTGTATGTGATTCTGAACGTGAAATATAATTTATTTTTCTAATCTTTCAGGCAAGGTCCATACCACGTTGAATACACCAGTTCTCGTCCGATCACTGAAGTTAAGCAACATTGGGCGCGGTCAGTACTTGGATGGGTGACCGCTTGGGAACACCGCGTGTCCTTGCCTCTCCTTTCTTTTAATTTATATTTTATACCTTAATCTTGTTTTTATTGTATGGACGTGCCAGACAAATTATTTCTAGTCACCAATGTTTATATTAATCTATGAGTAAAATATTTACTGTTATTGGTATCATATGTATACAATTTTCATTCTTTTGTTTTCTCATAGAGGAAGCTATATGACGGTGGAAAATTTGCTTGTCGAGATTTCATGTCATCATGTTCAGAATGTGCCAAAACGTCGAGAAAACACGTTTGGAGAAAATTTCCGGATGTGTGTGCGTGTATGTAATGGCCTCCTAAAACTCAAACGTGTATATCTCGAGAACGGTTATAGCTACAGCCCCCAAATTTTCCAGGCATGTGCAGCTATACAATCCCTTCATTGATTATAATTTTCATCATAATTCAAGCTGCGACTCGGATTTTATGTCGTTTTCAAATTCCCAAAAAAATGACGTTATCACTCTAGCGATCGCAAATTTTGAGATAATCGTCTAAATAGTTCTTAACGAAGAGTTTTGTATGGAAGGTTTGTTGATTTTGCATTTGGGCCGAATCCACCGAAAACTTTTGATTTTATATTTTGAATTTTTCGAAAACTTAAATTTATCAATATAACTCACGTCAATTTTGATCGATTAAGCGCCAATTTTCCAAAAGTATAGAAAATTATTTTCTTCAACAGCGGAGCGAAAACGGACAATTCTCAAACTCGCGTTCGCTCCGCTCTTGAAGAAAATTATATGTGAACCTCGACAGAAGACGGGCGTTTGCGCCTTGTATAAAGTCCGCAGAAGCGCTCGTTTTCGCTCTCGGTGCACAATATACTGTAGTCGTGATATGTCTCAAATTCGGCGGAGATCGGCAAAACGGATCTGATTATATGAATATTGAAGTTTTCCAATTTCAGCCGATTCGAAAATATTACGTCCGAAGAGATCATGCAAGAGATTTATCCTTACATGCGTTCTCTACAGTATAAAGCACCCCATGTTGTAAGAGGCATGGGGATTCACCGTTAACAAGCCGCAAGTTGAAAACTGCAATTTGCTTCCTCCGAATCATCGGTAGTAGATGAAGATTCATCTATGAGGAAGCCAAAGATTAAAAAAAATGAAAATGCTTCCTTATTATAGGGATTTGTACATTACTTACGATTGGAAGGAAGCAAATTGCAAGTTTCAACTTGCAGCTTGTTTATCTTGAGATGAATGTTAGTCGTCACAAACATATCTTCGTTGCATCATTTTATATTAAAATTATGATTTTGTTATACAGAAATTAATAAAATATACCTGAAGAGGACGGTAATCAAGAGTTGAAACATTGTAACGGCACGCACAGTCTTTTCCTTCTTATCCTGGTTGCCATTGGTTAATAACCACAGTTTCAAAAGTTAATGTATATATATTTGTATAACAATTATGATTCTGCAGGCCGTGAGATGTAATTTGCTTTTCTATTTTTATAGGCAGCGTCCATACCACGCTAAATACACCTGGTCTCGTTCAGTAAGAATATGAAGAAATCGAATGGAATAGTTTCACAAACTTACCAAACAATAAAGTTGAAATTGACTCGAATATCACTAACATTGATAGTATTGACCAAGAAGTACAAAGATTCAATAGTAAAATATAATACTCTATAGAAAAAATCCTACCCACAATAACTTTCCAAGAAGCGCAGGTTCAACTGTCGGATCATATATTAATAATTAAGATCATAATTATTGTGATCCCAACAAGAAATTGAATACCGAAAATATAGCAAATAACTAGACTGAAAGAATATAAAGTAGAAGTAAATCAGCCTACTAATTCTATTAGAGCTCAAATTGCAAAGCTCACGAATAGTAGTCTAAAAAAACTAAATAAATGAAATCCTAATCGCACCTCGTCATTATGGCGCATAGAAAAATTTTTATGAGTAAATTTCCTCCAGTTTCTACTCTCCGAAAACAAGACACAGAGGAAATGACTGATGAAAAAAAAGCCAGCATGCTTGCATCCCAATTCGAAGGTGTTTATAACATTGATTTAGTAAACAATACTAATGAGCAAAGTGAAATTATTACGACAGTAGATAATTTTCAAAAAAACAACAATACGGTTAATGAGTGGGTTAACTTTACTGCATCTCCAAAGGAAATCATCAAAGAAATTATGAAACTTCCTACACACAGAGCTCCAACATACAAACATTGTGTTTGAAAGCTTGAGTCACAAAGCCATTCTCTCACTCGCATATATTATAAATGCGTGCCTGAAACTCTCGTACTTTCCATCGCATAGGAAAAGAGGGAAAAGTGAACCACCATGGGTAAATTTACGGAACAAATTATTCATAAAAGACTCAACAAATTTGAAAAAGATAATAGGTCTGTTCCCGTGACCTACACTTTCTGCACTTTTCAAAAAGTGAAAATTCTTATTGGATGATATTTTTAAGTAACCTACGAGAATCTGCATTTTTTTAACAGTGCAGAAAGTCCAGCAGGTAACTAGAACAGTAAATGACACGTATTCGTTTTAACAAAAATAATACTACGGTTGGGCTTTTTCTGGATTTTGGAAAAGTTTTTGACAGGGTGTGGATTGATGAAAATAATATTATATGAATTAAATACACAAATATTTTATTTTAGGTGCAAAACTGACTGAGGAGTAAGGATGGACTGTACAAGAGCTGAGATTTGTAAGTTGACTCTAGATTTTATATTAAAAAATATTAAAATAAAGATTTGATTCCAGAAGGGACACATCGAAACAAATCAAAAGTTTTGGTTCGTAGAGGTCTTTATTTAACAAATTTAGAAATTTTCCGAGCTTATTGTAACTACTTGAAGTCTCTTTGATTTTCTTATTCAATTCTTGCAACCTGATATATGTTCTAGTACAAACAAGGGGACGACGAACTTCATCTTTAATATCAGAGCAATTTATCTTTATTTTGACGATTTTAACTAATGACTCAAAGATTGCTCCTTCTTGATTCGAATTTTTGCCATGAAACTTCGTGAAGCATAATTCCATGATTTTAGCTATATTTTTAAGATTATCTAAAGGATACAATAAGTTGCCACGCGAAATAAATGAAATCCAATCTGCAGCTGTATCTAATTGTGGCATACTTTGCGTTGTGGATCCCTGAGTGGGATACTTATTACGAAATCAATGGACCATATACCCTGCTACATATAAAAGACCATTATCTTGAATATGTTCGCAAGCTTCATAATTCTGAACCAAGAAAGTCTCTAACTTAGACAGTTCATAATTCTTTTAAATTTGTTGTATCAATATTTTCGTGATAATCATCCTGTGATTGTTCAGCTAATTGCAAGTAAAAATCTTCATTTTCCTCAAAATCTATTTGCGATGACGCAAGCATTTCTGCACTTATCAAATTTGTGTTTTCTTTTTGATCTGTTAAGCCCTTTGCATCATTAGTGCATATGTGCGCGCATTTTCCTCGGTAATTATCATTATCCACTTTTCCTTCTGATGTCAATGGGTTAACTAGGAGATGGTTCAGGTGCAACAGCCGGACGACTTCAGAGAAATAGGTTTTTTCGGCACTTCGTCAATGCATTGATTTTCTAATTCTACGAGCTCCGTTTCTTCTTGTGCGCTTTCGTTGAAATTTTCCGACGGTACTAACGTTCCATCTGCGTTGACCTCGTAGAAAGTAATGTCAAAAGTTTTACAATCTGCGTAGACTGCTGAACTATTTTGCGAAATCGCGTCTCTGCTAATTGAAACTTTGTCCAACTGGAAGGAGTTTAGCCATATTTGAGACGTTTAGGTCTTCATGATTTCCTTCTTCTTGTTTCACCTCGTCCGTCGTATATTCACTGTAAATCTAATTTCACAAATCATAAATCTCATCTCATCTAAATTCGCAAATCATAATTTGCTATTTATACAAAAATTCATAACCTAGCATTGCCATAAAAAGTCCCTTGAGATAAATTAAGAATCTTATAAAATCTTAGAATATGCATAAAATCGCATTTTAAGATTCTTGTGTGCGTTATTTCGAATGGTAAATCTCTACATATGAAAACTGTGAC
Source organism: Trachelus tabidus (assembly GCA_030142655.1). Lineage (NCBI taxonomy): Eukaryota > Metazoa > Arthropoda > Insecta > Hymenoptera > Cephidae > Trachelus > Trachelus tabidus. Next base: position 12,980 of record JARQTI010000158.1, on the reverse strand, counting down.
AAACTATGATAACCTATTTTGGTATAACCTGAAAACAGTGCTGATAATATGACCGTGGGAAAATCAAATAAAGCAGAAGGTCAAAATCAGGTATAATATATGGATAGTATATTACGAGAAACGGAATCATTCCTGAATAGAATCTTGATCTTCGTGTATATCGTTCCTACAGAGAAAACTAATTTAAAAATCCACATAATAGAGGAAAAGAAGGAATAAGGAACAGGAGTCGGGTGTAGAATATATAATTGGTAATGTAATTTCAATTTTTTAATAAATATTTGGTTCTGTAATTTAACAACAATGTTCCGAAATTTGTCTTCAGCGTCGCGGTGACCGTCCAGCAGCAATAAAAGTCGGTCTATGAATGTGAAATGGTGTATCTATCGTCTACACCTGCAAAATAATAAATTAACTAAAATGTATGTCATATGACGATGATTATAATGCACATTCATTCGTTTCTTATTCATTCTTCTCAATAAATATGATTTTCTAAATAAACGTTTCTATGTAATGTATCTATTATCGAGTACAGAAGAAGAGTATTTCTAGAAAATCTAAATGTGTTAAATGTTAAAAAGTGTGTAAACCCATTAAAAACCAAAACCAATACAAATTATCACTTTTACGGAAAGATTACAGAAACATAACCGGGATATGCTACGCAGAACATGAACTAGAATCCGCGCAATTATAATATAGAAAGAAAACTGGCTGTTTTTATGGTCATACGTGCAGCATGCGCCTACCAGTGTAGTGGAGTGAAACCCAGTGTGTGACAAGTGCAGATGTTTTTATACAGACACCGTTAAAGAAGATGGTCCTGCTTCGATTTCTCTCTCTTCGTTCGACGCAGCAAGGAAATTAACGATCTTATCGATAATCCGCATGTTCGATGTTACCCGGGGCTTTTCATTGACACTTACAGCTAAACGTACCTTCAGACCTTCAGCGCCAGATCGATTGAACGTATCACGAAAGCTGCTCATATCGATACCGGCGGCAGCAATTTTTAGGTGATCATGTTATTTGAAATACATATGTAATCTTGAAAAAGGAGACTCGTAATACAATCGGATATTAATAACTTTAACATTCCAAAAATCTTAAGCCAGTCATAGCGATGGAAATGGAAAGAAACAGTTTCTAAGCGTCATCTACCGGCATATATCAAATTCATTAGAAGCATCAGAAAGCCGATACTTGTAACCGATAATCTCATTGGACAAAAAGAAAATATTTTAGGCGCAGGGCAACAATAAAAGACCTTTGTTAGCAATCTTGTTCAACACGTATTTTCCCTTTTATTTCTTTGGTAGTCTTTCTTTTCGAAAGACGCAACAAGAGTATTTTTTCCAACGAGACTGACTTAGCGTCTATTCCGCGTTCTTCTCTTATTGGTGGCACGCTCATTGTTGATGACGCGCTGGTCGGCGGTGGCGCGCTTGTCGTCAAAAGTCTCTAGGCGACTTTAATATTAAGGGTGTGATGGGTTTTTAAAGCATTTTTTAAGAATTTTTTTTGACGCTCAATAAAAAGATAGAATTTTGAATTTTTTATGCTATATTTATTAGCATGTCAGTAGTGTGTAAACAAAATTTTAGGCATTAATCTCTATAAGAACATGAATTATACCACTTCGAAAACACCCATCTTGAAAAAAAGTTTGTTGAGTGTATTCATGATTCCGGCTGATTGGCTTATCTCAAATCAAAAAATCAAATGGCATTTTAATCTGTAAACCTGTGGCGATAGAATGAACTAGGATTATTAGAAAATATTGGAAATTGAATAATTGACAGGCTTTCGAAAATTAATTTTTAAATTTTATCATTTTTTTCGATAACTTTGCGTCGAAAAAAATAGAACCGCTCGAAATTTCCGAATGATTCTAGTTCATCTTACGACTATACATGTGCCGAATCTGTATGTATGTATGATTTATTGTATACAAGTGAAGACCTATTACAATCATTATTCTTTCTTACTTGTATCTTAATTAACTTATTCTAATATCTTTCTTCTAACTTGGGTTCGCTTTGTTATACTATGTATTTTGGTAATCAGTGTCAAGAGGAGTCAATTCAGTACGATAGTTTCACACTTATTTATAAACCCATCTAATTTAATCCCATAAGGCGAAGGCGCGTAACTTACAACATGAAAACATATAACAGAAAAATGTCCGTAACATCTCATTTGGTGTACCTTTTAGCTGCATCGGGAACTGTTCTTCGTTCAGGTATCTCTGTATAGGTATATATATACGAAAGGCATAAATGGATTGATGGATTGCTTCGAGAGTGCGCCGCAGTCAAAAGGTTAGGGCTGCTTGCTCTGCTCTTGCTTCAATTCTGCCTTGTTTTACGACATCACTCACGTGGCGCTCGGAGCGAGCAATGTGCGCTTTTTCACGACTTTGCACGTAAGCATGCGCTTCGCGGCCAATTTATCATCCCATGCCGTCAATATTTTTATAACGCCTTGAAATCCTTCGTTGAAGATAATAAATTACTGCCAAAAATGTCGCAATCTCAACGATTTTGGCTTCAGAGTAGAGATGTTTTGGAGCGAAAGTCCAAATCAATGAATTCAGAGATTCAGGTTTTGCGTCTCTGCTCCTAAACATCGGGTTAAAAAATCTTCTCTTGAAAAGTCTTCATACACAGGTTTGTTAGCAGCTTGAACTTCTGGTGTTAACGGTGATTCGTCGTGGTGGAATGGATTGAGCTCACCCTCAGCTTCAGCTTGCCGCCATTTGCACCAGCTGTCTTCGCCCTCTGGACAATTTAGATGTTGAGGATTTTGATCAGACGAAATTTTATGGAAGAACGTAGCCCAAACTTCTTTCTTCGTGTTTTCAATAGAATCTTAATGTCGCCGAATTGCTAATTCATACAACTTTGTCATTTCGTTGATGACTTTATCTGTCAGTCTGCCTGCACCTTTTCCATCGATTTCTTTATTAGTTTTATTTTTTTTACATTACGGAGTCGCGTTCCTATCGTTTTTTCTACATGGTCAACGCATTCTTTCTTTGGTACTAAAGTTTTTCCGTATTGTTTAGTATCTAAAATTCCTTTACAAGTTTTACTATATCCATCAGCTACGTACGTCAGATACTTTAGGTCTTGTCTATTTATCGATCTTAAAAGCATTTGCGTGATAGCATTATTTCCGAGCTTTCAGCATGATTTATGCTGCATTCATTACGGTGAGTTTCATACCATGTTTCGTACTCTATTGGTTCAGTTTTTCTTTGTTCTTCCTCAAATTACATCCACCGTAAAAACTGCTCATAAAAATTGCATCTAAAACTTTTCCGGTGTATTTTCCAACCAACGTAGAGATGCCAAAAAGAGATGAGAAGTCTCGTTTCTTCCAAGTGCTATCGCCTGAAACTGTCAATTCATCCCGTGGCTTTCCGGCTTTTTCATTCATGGTTTTCTCTTGTGTGGCAGCAAATGTCAACACTGAATCAAAAACTGGAGATGCGGCTATATGAATATTTTCTAAGAACGCGTAATAAATCCAATTAACAATACCTCCACATATCTCCATGAGACTACAATAAAGATTCACTCCTTCGTGACCAATTCCTGATAAACGCATCACGAAAACAAAACGACGATTTATTTGACACGCATTTTGAATTACAGGGTACGACTTTATAAACTGCTGTCTCTCACACTTGGAAGATTGAATAATTTTAAAATCCAAGCCTCGTAAACTCGATTGAATGAAAGACACATCACTTTTACATTTTTTACACATGACACTTGCAGAGATAGCAGAAAATACAGATGCAAACTCCAGAATGCAATAGGCAAAACTTAAAGTGTCGGGCATCTCTATATCCATACTGTCTTTCAGTTTCTTAGCAGAAGCTGATGTAAATTCTGTATCATTTTGCGTTGTATAACGATTTCTACTAAACCTTCGTTTCTTATGACGACCAGGATAAATACTACCGCCCTTACTTCCTTTTTTACTATTCATTGCCAAAACTAATAACTCATAAACTGATTTCTGATTTCGAACTTATTTGTCATAGATGTTACGCTTTGCAGTGCCAAGCCAAGACCAAACTAACCTTAAAATTTAAAAGTAAGTTTGAAAAAACATGTGACCCTCTACATTTTTTTCTATACATGTATATATAAGTGTCAATTTGTATTGGACGGTTTAAGGTAACAAGCCGACGAGTCACAATAGGCCCGGTGCCCCACCTCTCAACTAAGCGCTCCGAACACCTGCTCTTCTAACAGCTATAACTTTCCAATAACTTCGAATATTAAAAAATCATTTCACCAGCATATTTTAAACATGTGTAGGAGTCAATGTATGCAAAAAATTCGATTTTTTCAACTCATCAAAAGGGGTGACCCCCTTATACTCAATATCAAATAAAATTAGGCGTTTTCACTTTGGAATAAAAAAAATCTAAAAATAAAGTATTTCTGCTGAGAGTATAAGTAGCCGAGGGTTGATAAGTCTAAGTCACTGACAATCTATAACCTGGTTTTCCGGAAGCTAGCCCGGTTCATGCCGCCATCTTGAATAAAGGGTGCATTTTTATTTATTAAATAACTCGTTTATTTTCAGTTTTACACAGAGCATGGCAATAAATAAACTTATTGGGAATTAAAGTTGATACAACTTTGGTCCTTATCATTTTTCCCTTAGAAACGATATTTCTCGATTTAGACTCAAGGGGGGGGATGAAATATAATTATTGGATTATCTCGTTTGTTATTGACTTTTTACGTACAAATGACAATGAACAAACTCTTGGAAAATTATAATTTTATTTAGAGCCGATGAAAGTGTTAAATCATTGAACAAACTATGGTTTAGGAGCTTCATAAAATTGGTGACAAGAAGTAAATTTATTTTTATGACGCTTCTACTGATCTTGGCAGCAGCGGAACAACTGAGGGGGTTTGGAAGCAAACGAATCGCGGATTGGAACCACTCCCTACCACTGCCGATCCAGCACCAGAATCATTGATGAAGACAAATTCTTGCAAATGCAAAACTAACTGCTGGAAAATGTGTGGTTGTCTAAAAGAAGGCCTCAAGTGTTCCTTTTTATTATGCTACAACTGCAGCGGAGGAACGTGCGAGAATATCGTTGCAATTCAAGAGGTGCTCGATGAGGACGATATCAATGGTGACGGAAACCTACCGTCGGCACGAACCTCGAACACCGACCCTCCTGAGCTTCAAGAGGAAGATCTTAATGATGTTATGAAGAATTACACGACGAAAACTTCACTTCTTATAAAAAATAAATACTCCATTTTTTTTCATTGTAAAATGGTTCAAGAAACGATTTATTTAGACCTCTCTTTCCCTTCACGGCAAGCGTGCGACCAAAAATCTCGAATATTCGAAAAAAAAAAAGGTAATTACAAAAGTTGTAGCAAATTTAATTCCCAACAACTTTGATTATTGCCATTTTTTGTGTAAAATTGAATATAAACGAGTTATATAGTAATATACTAAATAAAAATTGACCCTTTAGTTCAAGATGGTGGCATGAAACGGGGGGGAGGGGGGTTGGCTTCCCGAATATCAGGATTTACACTGCCATCAATACTTCCCCCCCCCCCCCCAACAATTAATGAAGGCAAATTTTCCTTCGATTTCTCTCTATTTAAAATGACAAATCGATTGGGCTAAATGAGTGAGTTTTGCAGTATTGTACTGTAATTGTGGGAGCTCATTCTAAAAATCTTCCAGGTCTAAGAAAGCATCCCACTGCCCCTTACTATCAAGAGAATTTGAATCACAATATAATTAAATGTCTGTAAAAATGAGAAGAATTCTATAGTAAAAGCTTTAATGCTCATTTTCGTATAATGTGCTGGCCTTGGAGTACCTGTGAAGTAATTCAATTTATGTATTGGTATAGTGTATTTATAAATTTCTTTTCATGTATGTAATGCATTAACTGTTTTAAATTAGTACTAGGAGGTGAAGGAACACAACGATCCAATCGTGAATTAGGTGCATATTCCACGTTAAACCATTTTGCGGCCCTTAAAAGGGCCATTTTTGTTTAATTGAGCGACACTGTTTACGC
>JARQTI010000157.1:4471-19481 GCA_030142655.1 Trachelus tabidus | reverse complement strand
TCTCTCTCTCTCTCTCTCTCTCTCTCTCTCTCTCTCTCTCTCTCTCTCTCTCTCTCTCTCTCTCTCTCTCTCTTACTGAGTCCTTACTACCTACTACTCAACTCTACTCCGAAAAATTGACCACATCGTTTGGAAATGCATAAGCCATCGTAGGGCACCTTGCACAAAAAAAAACGAAATTTACAAACGCTATCTGAGATACACAAGATCTACTAAGGGACTCAAAGCCAAAGAAGAAAAAAAGAGAAAGTAAGAAAGACTTGGATCACTTAGTCGCTATTGAGGCAGCTCGTGTGGTATATTGCCACTTCGGTTTCTAAGGGCGCCACGCTATTTCTGAAGGGCTACCTTTCTTAGGGGGCCACGGGATGTACAGGATTTTAAACGCGATTTGGGTCCTCGGCATGGGGGTCCCGTATGTCTAATACTCTACTCTCAGAAACAAAACTAATACTCAATTCGCAAAGCAACAATCAATAATGAACGCAAAATTCTTAGTCTTTCCGGGGTCTCGCAACGATATCTTACTCGAGGGGCTCCGGGTTCTCTACCTTCGAGGATACTCAACGCAAAAAAACTCTATAATCGGTCGTGATATTCGCAATAATGGTTGGCTCCGTCTTGGGATCGTGGGAGGGGGGTGGGGTTCTTGGATGGAACGACACAACGGAACGAAAAGGGAGAGCAAAAAGGAAGTGGGAATTGATGCTGCGTTCAAGAAGGGGGTCGTGCTTATCGCAACGCGATTGGGAAAGAAGGAAAAGAGGGATTAGATGATTATCGAGGGAATAGGCTGATAGGGCTCCACGGGATTCTATGGGTTGGCTGGAGGTCCACGAGAGGTTTTGCAGCCGCGCTGGTGTCCTCTTGGCCTTCTCTCTGGCGCTGGCGCAGCGGGAGTGGGAGGATTGGATAGGAATTCAGGTGGATCAGGGTTTTCAGGTTCCTCGTCTATGGGAGGCAGTGGCGTAGGTGACGGTTCCTGCATGCTGGTTTCTGAGGCCTCGGGATCCGAGTCTTTCATGCGTAATGGGTCCTCGGGAATTTCCACAGGGGACCTATAGGGCTTCAGGTCCTTCACATGTACTTTAGGCCACTTTTTCTTTAAAGGGACGTGGATTTCATAGAGCACGGGGGAGATATTTTTGGTGATGGTGTAAGGATCTCGATATTTACGGGACAGCTTCGCGGCGAAGTTTTGGGATGCGGACGAAAGGACTCGATTTCCCCGGAGGACTCGGTCTCCAACCTGGACCTCGCGGTCTGATTTCCCTCGGTTATAGTACCGGGCTTGCCTTTTTGAGGCCTCTGACACATTTTTCTTTACCCAGTCATGGATAAGGGCGAGGCGCTGCATTCGATTACTCCAGACTGCAGGGTCTGTCCTTTCCATGACGGCTGGGGTGGAAACTCGATCTCGGATGCAATTCGCGGGCCTCGGATTCCTACCAAAGTTTAGGAATGCGGGCGTCTTATGGGTAGAGGTCTGCACGGAGGTGTTAAGGCAGTATCCTGCTTTAGGAGGTCTAAAAAACGCGTTTTTGGGGGAATTTTTTTGAGGACAGAAAAAAATAAACACGTGTGGCGAACTTAGAACATTATCTCACTGCATATTTGAACATTAAAAAAAAATTTTTTTGAGCGAAAAATATTCAAAGACAGCAGATTTTTATGCTCATTTGTGCAACACCTTTCAATTGCAATCTCCAATCGGCGGGAAAGATGTTGCTCGTAATTTTCATCTGAATCGAAAAAACCAAAGAAAATTTTAATTTCCATATATTTTTCTTCTAAGTGAACTAAGAAAAACACAAAAAATTGTGAAATCTAAAATTTTTCTCAAGTTTGAAAAAAAAATTCGTTTTTTATTAAAAAAAAATCATTTTCACTTGCTAAAAAAGTTGTTTAAAATTTTTTTTCATGAATCTTTTTAGTTCAAGTAGAAGAGAATACAAAACTGAAGTTAACAAGCCTTGGTTCGTTTTGATTAGTCGTCTAGTTTTCTTGCAATCACGCCCGCCAGTTTAGAAAAATCGTAAAAACGAAAACTCGAGAAAACGCGCTTTAAAGTTTACGATCAAAAAAAATCTTAATTTTCGATTACTTACTGTAATAAAATGCTAATCAACTATTCCTGCGCCATTAAGTAATCCATCAACTTCCTCAAAAAACTCATTTTGATGAAGTTTCTCGAATCTACGTGCCCTGCGAGCTTCATTGCTGAAAAAAGACGTATGCCGGTATTCCTTCTCGATCCGTTGTGCGTCAGCGTTGTCCGCAAACATCTTAGATAACTGGCCGATTTTTAAATCGAGCAGCTGCATGGTACTTAAAACTGCAGAATATCCTATGTTAAACATTTCTGCAGCCATATACGCAGCAATTTCAACAATTTTTCGGCCGGAATTCAAATGTTTCAGGCTCACGCGCCAGACAGTGGAATTGAACGATTCGTTTGAATTTTGTGTGTGCCCGCCTAAGCATCGCGTCAAAACTTCGTCGTTTCAGAGCTCTTCGTAAATTGGACGAATATGTTTCTCCAAATTTTCATCAATCAATCGAGCAGGATGTTTGAAACAAGCAAGAGAGTTCGTAACTTCAGCTTTGCGCCATTCACACCAGCTTTCGGCGCCTGCCGGACAATTCTCATCATGAGGAGATTTTTCACTCGAATATTGTGAATTAGCCTCTATAACTTTGAATGCATATTCTTGGATACATTAGCAATAGATTTAGGCAATAAAAAAAATCGATTTTTGGAGCTTTTTAAAGCAGGATACTGCCTTAAGGGCGAAACATAACTCGGGGAGGTGAATGTTGCAGTTCTGGTGATCTTCACCGACGTACAAACAATCATGGTCTTCAGGGTTCGCTTCACTCGTTCTACTGGATTGGCTTGGGCATGGTAGAGAGAAACAGTAGTTTGGCGAATGCCATACTGGCCTAACTGGGTAGTGACGTGTTTGTTGGCAAACTCCATGCCATTATCGGTGAGGAGAAAGCGGGGGCATCCCCATCGGTTAATGACAAGGGTCTCCAGAGCATTGATAATGGTTGGTCCTGTGGCTGTACGGAGGGCTTTGGCTTCCACGTATTTAGTGAAGAAATCTTGGAAAACTACAATATACAGGGTGTCCCAGAACTACTTTTGGACCGGAAAGTGGACGATGGCTGGAGGTGCCCTGAGTACCCTCACGCAAACCGTTTGCCAAAATTCGCAATAGTTTTTAAATGAAAAGCATTTAAGTGGGACCAATCAGAACGAAGGATTTCCGCGGATCATAGCACCCTAGTGGGAGTTGCACTCACGGATGCCAAAGATTGGTGCTTTGCAATAGCTTCCCACAAATCTTGCGCTTAGCAATTGTTTCACAGCCCGAGCGAGCGTCACTAGGATTTGTTGACAAACTACCGATATGCGCATGGGCGTGTCTTAGACCGGCGCAGTAGCTACACATGCAACGCGCGATCGGCAATTGTTTGGGGTACGCATTCAGCTAGACGAAAACTAGTACACGGTGTCCAAAATGTCATGCAATGAATTTTATATTATAAACAGTCCTGAGGAAAATAGATTATTAAAGTGAGAGAGAGCCCGGAGGGTGAGTGGTGGGACTGACGCATTAAGTTTAAAATAAATCGAAGACTAAGCATAAGAGTATTACTTTTACGTCCTATAGCTATATCAAGTTTCCAAGACATCACGACTGCTGATTTCAAAGTTATAGAATACTCATCAATTCTGAAGACTGTAAAAAATACGTAAATGGAAAAAGACACGTCTCCCTTTTTTTCGTCCCTAGAATGTCCACACCATGTTGTGGCCCATTGCGATTTCCGGTGGCGAAGTTACGCAACACTTGTCGACTGTGAATTTTCAAAAAAATACGTCAAGTTGAAAAAGTTATCTGAGAAAGAAATGCAAAAATACGAATACCGTGTTTTTGTCCCGCGAATTAGCATATCAATTTTTAGCCCTTTGCGAATTACGATGTAAAATTTACAGAGTGTTAGCAGATTTTTGATTCTGTATTTTTAAAAGGTGTGGGGGACACATGGGTAGAGGGATAGGAGAGGCATAGGTAGAGAGTAGATACTAGTATAGGAGAGGTAGAGGAAGAGAATGGGCAAAGGTATTGGAAAAGTATGGGAAAGGTATACATGCGACTTATGCGTACGACTTATGCCTAGCTGTAATTGAAAAAATGGATTAGGGTGAGGAAGTGTGTTATAAGGAATTAAAGGTAAAGTTTGATTTAAACATTTATGTATAAATTAGTTAAAAAGCATAACTTAACAAAACAAAACAGCAAGTCGACAAGTGTTGCGTAACTTCGCCCCCGGAAGTTGCAATGGGCTGCAACTTGGTGTGGACATTCTAGGGACGAAAAAAAGGGATACGTGTTTTTGCATTTCTCTCTTAGTCCATTTTTTCAGTTTGGTGTATTTTTTTGAAAATTCACGGTCGCAGGTGTTGCGTAACTTCGCCACCGGAAGTCGCCAAGGCCTGCAACTTGGTGTGGACATTCTAGGGACGAAAAAAAGGGATACGTGTTTTTGCATTTCTCTCTTAGTCCGTTTTTTCAATTTGATGTATTTTTTACAAGATTCCGGCACTTGGTGTTGACTTACAACACTTTCATGTTGCGTAACTTTGCCACCGGAAGTCGCAAAAGGCTTAAAATTGGTATACAGATTCGTGGGACCAAAAAAATAGATACCTGTCTTTGCTTCTCTCTCCTAATCCTATTTTCTATTCTTTTATTTCCCATTTACGCATTTTTTACAGTCTCCAGAACTGATGAGTACTCTATAACTTTGAAATCAGCCATCGTGATTTGTTGAAAATTTGATATGGCAATTCAAAGGACGTAAAAATAATGCTCTTATGCTTAGTTTTCGATTTATTTTAAATTTAATGCGTAATTCCCACCCCCCACCCTCCGGGCTCTCTCTCACTTTAATAATCTATCTTCCTCAGGACTGTTTATAATATAAAATTCATTGCATGACATTTTGGACACCGTGTACTAGTTTTCGTCTAGTTGAATGCGTATCCCGAAACAATTGCCGATCGTTGCACGTGTAGTTGCTGCGCCAGTCTAAGACACGCCCATGCCCATATCGGTAGTTTGTCAACAAATCCTAGTGACGCTCGCTCGGGCTGTGAAACAATTGCTAAGCGCAGAATTTGTGGGAAGCTATTGCAAAGCAGCAATCTTTGGCATCCGTGAGTGCAACTCCCACTACGCTGCTATGATCCGCGGAAATCCTTCGTTCTGATTGGTCCCACTTAAATGCTTCTCATTTAAAAACTATTGCGAATTTTGGCAAACGGTTTGCGGGAGGGTACTTCGGGCACCTCCAGCCATCGCCCACTTTCCGGCCCAAAAGTAGTTCTGGGACTCCCGGTATACGTTGATGACGGCATAGCCGCATGTAAAAATGTGGAAAAAGTCAATAATTTGATAAATTACTTACGAGCTAATTTAAAAATCACCGTTTGTGATTTAAACGTATTTTTAGGAATAAAGATCGCCCATACGCCTGACGGACATTTATTCATACCTCAAGAACGATACGCCAAAAAGGTTGTTCAAAGATTTAATATGCAAAACGCGCATGTAGTTCACACACCGTTGGACTCGCAAACAAAAATAGAGCTTTTTAAAGACAGTGAAACTTTAAGGAATATACCATATAAAGAAGTAATTGGTAGCTTAATGTTCCTTGCGATGATCACTAGACCAGATCATCTTTATTCAGTGGGAGTTTTAAGTAGATATGCAGAAAAACCAACTAAAATTCATTGGAATTCTATTAAACATATAATAAAATATGTAAAGGGAACATTGAACTATGGCCTGTTCTATGGACAAAACGATCCAAGTAAAAGTGTGCAAATCTTAGCGTATAGTGATGCTGATTTCGCAGGCGATTCTAATACCAGAAAATCAACTTCAGACTATATAATTAAACTAGGACATGATCTGACTTCATGGAGATCTCGAAGACAACAAAGCGTTGCTCTTTCTACGACAGAGTCGGAATTTATAGCCGCGTGTAATACCGTTCAGGAAATGATATGGTTAGACAGACTGTTCCATGAATTACTTACCTGTAAATTAGAAACTCCAGTTTTATATATTGATAATCAAAGTACAATTAAAATAATAAAAAATCTTCAGTTCCATTGTCGCACAAAACATATCGATATAAAATACAACTTTGTGAGAGAAAAGTACTACGATAATTTTTACAAAATAAAGTATGTTTGTTCTAAAGATCAACAAGCTGATATTCTTAAAAAGGCTTTACCGAGAGAGTGTTTTGAGCGACTACGTAATGATATAGATGTCATGTGTATTTTCTAAGTAACGGTGCACTATTATAACCAGAGAACTTTAATGAACTGAAACCGTCAATACTAACTTAAATGTGGCATACGTCAGTTTATATAGAGCCTTATATTTTACTGATATGTCGATATTAAACTTCATAGATAGGATATCATAGAAAACTAAAACGTATTTTAAGAAGTCCACATCATAGTTTGATAATGATAAGAACATGTCATCAGTTCAAATCTATACATTTTTTGCGTTTGGAAAAAATAACTCTCCGGTTTAAAGAGTTCTTGAGACGGAAAAAAACAATGTAGATTGATATCATTGAATTTTGAGTCGAAACAATTACGTTTTTTATGAAAAAATAGAGAAAAATGTATAAAAAACACGTTTTTTATGAAAATAAAATAAATAAAAATATTTGTACATAATTTTCAACTACATATTATTGCAGAGCATTGAAAAATAAATAACTCTGCTATTTAAAGTTTTGCCATATCTATTTTGGTTTCGAAGATATCAGCGAAAAACGAAAAAACCACCGATTTTGAGGAATTAATTTCACCCCTTAAATGTGCAAGTGGGCAGTTTATACCTTGATGTGAACTACAAAATGTAATTTTTCGACCCAGGTTGTGGGGGTACAGTAAGGTAACCTTCCTTGTAAGCCGAACGGTATATGCAATGCTCATGAGCGCTAAAAGCGTGTAAGCGCCCAAGTCGAATACACCCTAGTCACTGATAAAGCGGGCCCAGCCTAATAGGATTTGTGTCTTTGTCTGAAAACTGTCATAAAGTTCCTTTCAGGTCCAGAATACATACTATCTTTACTAATATCTCATTGTTGCATCTATTTTTCAGGTATAACTATTAAAGAATTAAATTCAATTGCCGAAATTAAAGACTTCGCAATTTTATCAATGTATGCAGACGTGTATCAGAAGATGTATAGCGATGAAAAATATTCAGACAGAGTGCGTTGCAATGAAAAAGTTCAGAGACGCACACAGTTAGAAATCAGATGTTACTACCGGGTTTTCTTAGATGAGTCATTAAATCGAGAACCGCTTATTTAGTTCTGGAGTTATATAGATTTCGAAGGTTAAAAAAAGCATATTTTCTCTCATTCTTTTAAATATAATAAAAGAATTATTTTATTTAAACTTTTAAACATATAAAAGATCAACATTTAAATAATGTTTTATAAAATTTTCATTTAAAAATTTTGAAAATTCAACCGTTAGGACCTGGTTTTCAGAGATCCCTTAGAAAAAAGTATCTTCGCGGTGGTCATGATAACTCGTGATAGCTTTATCTGAAATCAAAAAACCAAATATTTTTTGGTATTTTTTCGTTAGCCGGACGCAAGCAAAAAATCGACGAATAATGTAGAATTCCGTCAAATTTCTCACAACTATAAGAGGAATGTTCGTTTTGGGCCATGTGCTTTATTCTCTGAATTCATTTAAAACAAAGAACGTTTTCTTTTTTCTTCCATCTTAATTTTTGTAAAAAAAAAAAAGATGAAAATTTGGGATTTAGCTAGAACTGAAGAAGATGCTGTCTTTTTTTTTCAAGAGAAAGGTTTATGGGCAAAGAATGCAACATGTGATGAGTATCATAAAATTAAACTGTCTTTTAGTGACAGAGTACGTTGGCGGTGCAACATATTGCATTGTAAAATAAATATTATAAGTGGTGATCAAAGAAAAAAATTCTTTGTTCAATCATGAGCTATACTCACCTACTTACTAACAGAAAATATATTTTTTTTATTTCAGATAAAGCTATCAAGAGTTATCCTGGCCACCACGAGGATACTTTTTTCAATCTTGATTATTAAGTCCAGTTACTGGCATATGTCCCCCATTGGGGATACAGGCATAAGGAAAGGAAGGAAGGTAATCGTTGGTGGCCGTTTGGTGGTGATTCGTAGTCTAATTAAAAGATTTGATAGTCAATAGTTTTTCTGAAATATTAAAAACAAATTTTAGCGAGAAGTTATCCGGATATATTTTATTTATTAAACGATTTTAGTCGATAAGAGGGTAAATCGATGCGAAATAGTTTGGCGGTTACGAATAGCTTAGTTAAAAGTGTTGGTAATCATTGATTCTGTTAAGAATCTTAAAAAACTGTAAGCGCAATACTGGTGGAGGTAGGTCAGTCGATGGCAATGAATTGACCGGACAAATATTAATTTTTTAAGTAAGACCATTCTGTGAGGTCCTCATGAACGTAGAATCATTTGGCGGTTACAAATAGACTAATTAAAAGGTTTGATGGTTATTAGTTCTGCCCAAGAATTTAAAAAATGATTAGGGCAATGCAAGTGGCGATTGATCAGACAATGACAACGTTAAGACGGTAGTCTTAAACCAATTGAGTTAATACAGATCAAAAGGAATAGACAAGCAATAGAGATTTCTACTTGTAAGGAATATGTGGGATTGGTCAATTCCTTTAGATCAGTGTTAATTAAATCGGTTTAAGACCGTCGTATAAACGTAGGCTATAGCAACGTTACGATTTTGTTCTTTTACCAAATAATATCCGACAGGAATAAAATTTTTCCCTCAAGAGGCTAAAGTATTTGCAGCGATGACAGCTCGAACAATAGTACAAGGTATAGTTGAGCCATGAAATCAATTCCAGTTTGATAAAAGATTTAAAATGATTTGCAGTGTTTGATCAGTATCAAAAAGCTCGAATGAATTTCGTACAGACTGTGGCGGATTTAGCTTCAAGAACACATAATGTTGAATGCTTAGAAAATGCTGGAGCGCTTGATTTACTTCGTCTATTGCTTGCGGATACAGTTCCTTCAATCCAACAAATGTCTGCTATTGCTTTAGGAAGGCTGGCCACCTTTAATGAAAAAATAGCACAGGCTTTAGTCCGAAAAGAAATAATATCCCAACTTTTACGTGGAATAGATAAGCAAAATGTAATACCTAGAAATATAAGAAATATTAGATATTTTCTTTGAGTTTAATATATGTATATATACCATAGAAATTCTACAAAAAAGCAGCATTGTTTGTGTTAAGGGCTATTGCAAAACACACTCCTGAAACGGCTTCTGCTGTTGTTCATTGTGGTGGATTGGAAGCTAGTATTATTTGTCTTGAAGATTTTGATATGGGAGTTAAAGAAGTTGCTGCATTGTGTCTTGGTCATATTGCAAAGCATAATAAAAGTCTTGCTCAAGCAGTTGTAGATGCTGGTAAGTTCAAGATATTTTGATTTCTTCGTTACTATATTTTCTTTTAATTTTAGGAGCAGTTTCACTCCTGATCTTATGCTTGCAAGAGCCTGAATTATGCTTGAAGCAAGTGATTGCTTCTGTACTTTGTGATATTAGTAAACACGGTTTAGAACTTGCTCAAACAATTGTAGATGCTGGAGCAGTTTCTGTTCTGGGAAAATACATCTCCAATCCTGATGCTAAGTTAAAGGTTTTCCAATCTTTTTATATTATTTTTGTCTTCATTTCAATCTCAGTTCTCTATTTCTATCGTTTGTGTTGCTATGAGCTTCAATGTCCATGTATTTCAGTTCACATTGGTTATATAGTTATTTGAGTCTATAATTGTGTATGTTGTGATATAGAAGTACTTTTATGACACATCTTCATAATTAAACATTTTTCTGTGGAACTTTACAATAATTTCTATAAAATTTGCAAAATTACTCTCTGAAATTCTTAAAAGTGTCTATGAATCAAATTATATTATAATTGTATAATAACACAATTTTACTGAGCAAATTTTAGAATTTTGCCGAAATTCGTGTGGAGTTCTGTACCATTTTTAAAAAATTAATCTTGAACTTACTTTCTGAAAACTGAATTTAAAAAGCGTATGTTTTTTTTGCTACTCTTCACCAAGTTAGTCGAATATCAGTATATGCAAGACTAGACAAATTTAGGAAAACCTATCTCAGAGTACTGCGATCTAAATTCGTATTTTTAAAATGAAACACTCTGAGATTCTTATGGTTGTCTTTATATCACCAATAGAGACAAGTATTGTCTGCTCTGGGATGTTTAGCTAAGCATGCTGTAGAATTAGCGGAAATCATTGTGGAGGCTGACATTTTTCCAGAAGTCTTAATACACATGGCTCATCGAGACGAAGATGTTTCAAGAAACGCAGCTATCTTAACTAAGGAAATTTGCAAGCATTCCTTAGAGGTATACATAGTATTAGATGTCGAAGAAAACAAGTTTTTCTCGAGGTACGATCGCACGATTCATGGGACTGCATCATATAAGATGCGGTATATATACATATTCCTTATAGGAAAAAAAAAATTATTTTAAGGCATACTAATTTGAAATCAGAAGTGGTGATGCTTACAAATACTACCTTTTCATTTAAATACATGGAGGACATAGCTGTATCATCGCCATACAATTGTTTGAAAACTTAAATTATTTAAATCTTCCAGAATATGATCTTCAAAACTAACAAAAATTTTACTATTAAAGTATATAATTTTCTTAATAATAATTCCCCAGTGTAATTTTTTGGTGTT
Organism: Trachelus tabidus; assembly: GCA_030142655.1. Classification (NCBI taxonomy): domain Eukaryota; kingdom Metazoa; phylum Arthropoda; class Insecta; order Hymenoptera; family Cephidae; genus Trachelus; species Trachelus tabidus. Next base: position 8,595 of record JARQTI010000157.1, on the reverse strand, counting down.
CCCGGGGTACATTTGATTTTTAAATTTAGCAGTCGGTCTGACATTTTATCTACAACAATCGCTTGCACATATACGTATATTTAATTCTTTTAATAAGATACTTAAAGATATTCCCAAGTGTTCCTTGCGGTCATGCCTATTATTAAAGCAATATAAATAATTAAGCTATGATATAAATTTATGTAGACTTTTTATTCCAGTTAGCACAACTTGTTGTCAATACCGGCGGCATAGGTGGGTTAATAAATCTGATCAGCACATCAAAATCTGCTCCGAAATTACCAGCTATAATGGCCCTTGGTTATATAGCGGGGTATTCTAATCAGTTAGCCAAAGCTATTATTGAGTCCGCGGTACATATTTTCTGACATTTAAGACTTGATCTATTCCGTTTGTCTAACAAGTATTACTATTCAAATATTGCAAATATTAAACACTAAATATTGTTTAGGGCGTCATCCAACTTGCTCTTCTTCTACAAGAAGAAAAAGAAGATAATATACGCGCTATTATTGTTTGGGCGTTGGGACAAATTGGAAAGCACACGCCAGAGCATGCTAAGGCTTTAGCTGTGGCCAATATATTTCCAAAACTAATGGAGGTCAGACCTTTTTTATTTTGAAGAAATTTATGTATACTGAATATAAATTTATTTTTGTAGTTGTACACTAATCCAAAATGTGAAGAAGATTTGAAAGCAAAATGTAAAGCTACGTTGAAGCAAGTTCTTCAAAAATGTATACATGTAGAAGCTTTGGAACCTTTGTTGCATGATGCTCCACCAGATATCCTCAAATATGTCGTTGGACAGTACAGCAAGGTGAGTCATGTTAGATATGAATTTATAGTCATATTAATAATATACAAATGTGGTCTTCAACTGATCACTAAAGATTTTCAGAGATCTTGAATATAAATATTAAATATAATATCAATTGTTTATTCTTGTTTTTCACGTTTACAATAATCAGTTATATATACACCGTATACACAATATATAGATGGTTCTTATACTGATGTCACGAGTCCTTTAAATTAATGTTTTAAAAATTTCACCCTCTTTTATTTTGTAAGCAGATAAAATGCATATTTGGTCGCCTCTTTAGTACAGTTTTCATTAATGATAGTGTGACATTACTGCTGCCAAACTACTGTAGAAAAATTTTCTTAAATCTTGCCTGTTTACTAATAAGTTTGAAATCCATAAGTAGTAGAACTATTAACAGAAGGGCAAGAGTAATCGTTTATTAATGTAGTATCTTCTGCCTGTTTATGGTTTGGAATAGGATATATAAAATTCTTCATTCTAGATAAAAATTGGTAAGGCGAATGTATTTATAAGCATATACTATTCTCAACACATGTAACCGTGCCGTCCGTCATTGATATTCTTTTAATTTAGCTCATTCTTCTCATTTATTCTCGTTTTTCCTCGTTCTCTCTTTGACCCTCTCGACATTAATCAAATTAAACTTTTAAAAAATGTAAGAATGTTGGATTAGGAACGCCATTATATTGTAGAATAACGAATTACTATTTTAGCATTCCATTAATTTCACCAAGGATACTGCAATTCTTCTTTACATATTTCTCGCTCCGAATGAGTTATAAACTTATTCCTACGCGTAGGGGAATGAGCAATTATAAAATGTTATAACAATGCCATTTCTTCGGACATTGTATATTTATATATTTCATCAGTAAAAATTTGGTTCTTTAGTGTGGAGACGCATTAAATTTTTCAGTCTTTCGACAGCAATTATTTCTGACTATGGTTGTTTGATTCTTCTTCGTTATACGTTTTATATTAATTTAATAACAAGTCAGTTTTTGTTTGTCTAAGGCCATTATATATTTATGTTATTCAAAAAAGCTCTAAGTTGTCACAAGCCTTGATGCTTTACTTGATTCTTATTTGAAACTTTCTATTTTTACAACAATTAGTCAATTCCTTGGCTATCTGAGAAGAATTTAGTGCTCCAATTCGTGTAAAAGATGTAAAGACATATAATCATTCACATTATTCATTAATGTCTTTTTCTATTCTGTTCACTGTAAATAGTTTAATAAAAATCACTGCACTAGGCTTTGTCCGTCCGGGATTGACTCTTATAGATATTCAAATGAGTTTTACGATAAACACTGCTGGTTCGAGCATTTCCATAGATCACCGCATGCATTAGAGAAGAGGAATAACGCTATTTGCCTGGCAATGAAATTTATTGCACCGATACACCACCTTCGAGATCTAACTTAGACTCGACTTCCTCAATACAGTTTAATATTTAAAATTGGTTTAACTACATGATTAGACAATCGCTCATTTTTTAATTTTTAAGATAAGCCGAGTTTATATCCAAAAAGGGTCAGAGGAATCGGACTTTAATATAATTTACAGTTACAATATTCATCTCTCAGTTTTTCTTTCCTCAATTTTCTTTTATAGTTTTTTTTTCCTTTTTTGACTTGGAAAAAGAAGTCTATAGCCGATAATCATGTGTATGAATCTTGTTGGGTGAAAATCATTAATTAAATTAAATTTTACGTAAAAAATTTACTTATTAGAGAATTGTGTTTTCAGCTTTTGGTTCTCTTTATTTATAATGCATTCTATTTCTATGATGCGATTAAAATGAATACTTGATCCAGAGAGCATGTATTCTATCCAAGTATGTCTGAAAAAAGGAAAAAAAAACCAACATAAATAAGCCGATGAAATAGTAAAATGATAACCCAGCTTCGGTGGAATATTGTGAAATCATGATTGCTTTTAAATAGGACAAATTATATTTTTCTTTCCATTTTAGTGGACCTTATACATAATCAATTTGGGAATTGGAAAAGTGGTATACGGCACAAATATAAATAATTCATCCGTCCGATAGCCCATTCGTCATTACTTTTGACGAGTGTTATCAACTATAAGATAAAAGAGCTGATTAAGAGAAATAGTAAATAAAAAAAATGAGAAAGAAAAAATAGGATCAGAAAGAGTGTCGTACCTGATATATGTAAATTTTTCCAGGACTTTTTGCCAACCGACATAACGCCTCTCTGACATAAGTCTGTGTAAACATAAAAATGAGTATCAAAATGAAACAATTATAAGTTTGTGAAAAATAGCATGTGTAATTTTACATACAAACTGTGCATCACCTACATAATATAAATTTCGATATACCTTATAATATTATATGATATTTTTTAAATATACTTTGACCGTCATGTACCTGTACAGGCGTCCTAAAGACAACCTGTAAACGTGTCATAAACGTGGATGAGCATTGTGTAGTATGTATGATAGAATGGAAAATTTACTGTTGCAAGTGAGTTTTGTGGAAATGTTTTTTTTTCTGTTTAGAAAAATTACACTTGCATTTTGTACATTTTAAGTATGGCGTTAAGTTAGTATTGAATATTTCATAGGGTTTTTATATTACAGTTACGATCGTTGTTCATGGCGTTTTAGTTGTACAAGGTATAAAAAGAGAAGCAGGGAGGATGAAAATTTATGAAAAATAAAGAATGAAGAAAATAATTTCAAATCTTATTGGACGGAATGCCATTAATATTTGATCTTATTTTCGGATGAATGAATAAGCCACAACTCATTTAACAAGTTTGTTTTCCTGCTGTGGGTAGAGTAACATTTCATAAAGAGAAGCAACGAGAAGGAACTTTCGAGTTTTGAGTACGTCATTTAGACGTAAGCACAATATAATATTGATATAATTAATTATTAATATAGATTATGTACTCTCACAGTCTGCAATGTACACATTCCAAATAATCAAATGTGCGTCGTCACATAATAAACTCAATTTGAGCACATATTTGAGCAATGTGGGCCATATACAGGGTATTTCTTAAGCCCCGGACAAGAGACATACAGTTAGATCCGGCGTGAAAAAATAAAAATAGTGGCGTCAACAAAATTCAAATTTTTTAATTAGTTTATTAATTATTATGGGTTAAAGTTAGCCAATCATAAGCGTTTGAGAACTGGTAACTACTCCTCAGTCTCCTCCCACTGGGGACAGCTAATCTTTTATTTCCCCACAATAACAGTGACCGGTGGATACGTAAACTAGTTACGTAAATAAACAAAAGAGTAACGCAAATAA
>JARQTI010000154.1:87027-158987 GCA_030142655.1 Trachelus tabidus | reverse complement strand
TTTTCGAAATCGGTCATAATTTTACAGAAATATACAAAAATTCAAGTGTTGCACTTCAATTGGACGTTACTGTATATGCCACTATAAGATGATTGCAAATTACATGTTCCACTCTTTTGTATAACAATGCTGAGCTAGAATGAAAAAGAAAAAAACGAACAAGTATCATTTACATAACATACATATTTATTATTTATGATTTTATATCATAATATAATATTATCTGTCTAAACACAACGCTAACATATATTTCTGTATGTTCCAATTGTAATCGTAAACTTCCTTATCAGTGACTTAATAATTACAAAAATGGTCTCAGTAACATACTTCAAAAAATATTCTCTTCATTATCATGAAGTCGAACAGCGTTGCCTGTGCTTTTACCACGAAGTGTTTATCACTTTTTGACATTACGTTGTTGATCGACTAATATATGTATATGACGTTGACAATGCATATAATTTCACATAATTTTCGACCATGTTTGGCGTATCAGAATATTTGAAAAAAATCTATAAATTGACCTCAAACAATATTACATAAGGAAAGCAGACGAGTGTAGAATGTATAATACATTGGAATGTATTTGATGGATGTCATCAACATGTTCATTTCTCTTATAATTTTTCTGTGTATGTAAAAATGGATTTTTTAAATTAATGTATTTAACAAAAACATACATTGTCCTAATGGGATATAAATCATGAATTGTTCTTAAAAATTTTTGAATGATAGATTTTACTTGCGTGAACTATTGCAAACAAATTTTGTAACATCTATTACAAAGCGCAATGGATTTAAAAAAAAAAAAGTGAAGAATACTTCTTCAAGAAAGTATTTAATACTATTACCGGGCTCGTCAGTGCATTAATCTCATTCAATTCTTAAAAATACGTGCACGCTCTTTCTTCAAAATTGCTCCAGTAAATTTCAAAGAAAATCCAAAGCCTGTAACTCTTTCATTTTTCGCCTGTGACAACGCTTAACAGCTAAATAGTAAATGCTGGTTAATGAAATTAATTGGTTAAAATCAGTAGCAACGTTTCCCAATGATTATCCTCGTGTTTTTCAAGTTAAAAGGCAAGTGTAACGATATCTTTCGTATTAACAATATTACAGTTTCCATTATTTCAACTAGATTGTCCTTCATTGTCATTAAAAACAAATATTTTCCTTATGAAAATACAAATATAGGCTTTCAATTCGAACAACGAAAACACATTAATCGTTACGATCACTTACAAGGTAAAAATACTATCCCGCGAGAAAACAAAAATTTTCAAAGACAGGTATTACAGGGTCTATTCCAATTAAAAGCCCACGAAGACAAAAAGTTAAAAAAAAAATACAGAGAAACCAGCGGAATCCTGCGAAGAATAAATTGAATGTTAGCCGTACGAAGGCCATGAAACACATGTATTTCCAGAATATCTAACGAGAATATCAAAGACAGTGGAACTTACGCAGAACGAAAAAGAAAAGAAAAAAACACTGTAACATAGAAGACACGCATTCAGAGTGAATGGGGAAAACGTATAACAACGATACATATGAAAAGTTTTTTTTTTCCTTATATGTATATTATCGCAGGACTTGCGTTCCCATGACAATGCAAAAAGGCATTATCTTTTTTTTACACATTTCCCCCCTACTCACTGGTCATAGAAAAATATTGAGTTTGGTCCCAACTTATGGAATTATAAATTCAGTCATTACTTGCTTCCTTAAATGCAATTGTATATTACTCAGGCACTTGCCTTGGAAGACCTCATAAAAGAGGGTAACACAAAACTCTTCTCTCCTGCATCTCCTGTCAGCCCATTATTGTTCGACCATTCAATTCCTCACAACAAGTAACAAGGCTGTAAAGGCCTTCATGAATGTTGACTGTGATTTCTCAGTGATAACGGTAACAATGCAAAATTCGTGAAGAAGAGAAGAAGGCCTAGTAGCTGTTTTTCAATGACTCGAGTGCGTTTCCCATTTTCCTCGTTCGTTCCGAATTCTCGTATCTACCAGCTGGCGTAAGATTCTAACCGATAATCTTGATTTCTAGATGGTAGATGATTATAGCGTCGATTCCACCATTTCGTTCTTGTGTTTTCACTTAAATCTGGGCTGGTTCCACGTAATTCGCTGGTAACATTCCTTGGCATCCAGTACGTTGCACCAGCCCGGTCATCCAGCCTTCGTCGATGGCTGTGCAATTGATGATGAGGTCCCCGTCGCAAAAGCTAACCTCGTCGTGATCCTGAGCTTCGTAGTCGTACATCGCCCGATACACGCGCTGTAGTCAAAGATAATTTTGTTTGGGCTTAATACAATAATTCAAACGAAGATATATTTTTTTTCAACTTTCCAAAAACCATTATTTCAATAATATACCGCATCGAAGGCTCCAAAATCAAATGACTCCTAGTCGCTGTCATTTTTACTAAATACTACTTGAACATGTTTATCCTCATGACATGACAATGAAGAAATGATATAGTGAAGTCTGAAAGACAAGTGGTACAACAACAAAAGAGATCTGCAACCACGCAAAATACATTGAGAAATATTCAAACCACAAAGTGCCCAACAGTCATCACAATATCTGACAATGTGCCAATGACAAAGTCTACAATAAATTACACAAAAAGAAACGTACCCCTGTGTTCGCTGGCTGTGGTGGCGGTGGTGGTTGATGTTGAGGAACGTGATTGTTATTCGTGGCAGGTGTCAATGATCCATAATACTCATTGACAGGGTCGATGTCAGCGACAGAGCCGATTTTACGCGTAGGAGGATTCGTCACTAAAACACCAGGAAAACTCCAAAATAATTCACAATAATTTATGCGTCTCTCCCTTTCGACTACCTCAGATCCAAAAACTCAAGTGAATCAACGAAACAGAACAAAATGAACGTAACGCATTGCACGACAATAAAGTCAGCAAAACAATCCGACATAAAATACAAAAGCAAAAAAGGATTAACTGTTTCATGAAAAAAGCCTAGAACTGATGACTAAATCTTTCTTCTAAATTCCTCTACAATTACCCAATAGTCCAACTGACCTCTAGGCATCGGCTAAAACATATTTTCCCCCCAGGGGCGTTACAACGTGAACAATTTTTGTAATGACGCACAAAAGCTCAATGAACCTACCTGCTCCCTTATCACTGGTATAAATGACAGTGGTGGCTGCCTGTCTGGCAGAATAAGGACTTGGCCTCGCTTCGTTAAGCGGATCATAATCCGCAATCCTTCCTGGTGCCCTTTGTACTGGTGGTACTGGTGAATTTGCCGTTCGCGCCGGTGGTGGATTCGCATTGATGCCAAGCGTCGGTGTGACGGTACCGTCGGTATACTCTACACATTCTACATAATAGAGGATAGCAACCGGCTGTCATCGAGTTACAGGATAGAATAAGAATAACGACGATAAATCTTTATAAATTGATATCCATCCAGTGTCCCATGCAGTAATAAACTTCAAGAAATTTTCAAAGATAATTTTACGTGATGGCTTTAAACGCACATACGAAAATATAATGACAGCGATAAAACGCAATTTACCTTTCACTAAAAGTAACGTAGGTGAACGATGGATTTAAAAAAATCTTTTTTTCAATCCCACATTACAAGCGATATGCGTACATATTAGCGGTGTACAGGTCGTTTCACGTGACAAAGAAAATTGCAAGCTCGTTTGTCGCGACACAAACGAAAGCATTATCGCGTGAGATATGCATAATAAGGATCCATCGATATACAAAAAATCATTTATATAATTACCGATCTGTTTCCCATTTTCGCCGGTCATCGTTCTCTTCTGTTCCATTATGGCCTTCTTCTGCAATTCCCCGTGATAAACGACGTTCGAGATGATCTTGCTGTTCTGCTTTATTCTAAGTGTCTCCGGATCGTCGGCAACCTGGGTAAATTTGCCTTTCGCCTTTTCGAATTCCGCATGATACTTCACGTTACTCTGTATCTTCGTGTTCTCGGCGATGCGTTTCAGTTCCGGCGTCTCGGCCATCGTCGTAGCTTTTGCTTTAGGTATGTGCCTAAAAAGAAGAACAGAAGATCATTGAATTTCTTCAAAGTCAATTGACGCACAGCCACGAGTTAAACAATTATCACGTAAGTGAATATTCCAATAAAATCTACAGAAAAGTCGATCGTTCCATAAGAGAACGAGAAGCCATACCGGCAAAAGTATGTATAACGAAGAGTCGGTAAGGCGGCGTTCTACCTTACCGACCGGGTGAATTTAAGAAAATCAAAGTAACGATTTCATACCCCGGCAATGACTACATACCTATAACGTACTGTACACATATCGTCATCGGCATTGGCATTAAAAGTAAGTAACCGGTGTGCGGTATCTCGACTCGAATAATACGGTAAGGTAAGAACTTAACAACATACGCGTCGAGTTGTAATCGAGATATGTGTGTCATGAGTTCCTTTTCCATATACGGCCCTGGTCTCACCCAGGCATTGTGTCACGGATTATGTAAGAGATCGAGCGCCGCCGTACACTGAAATACTGTGTCAATTATATGCCGTAACGGCGAGAGTACAGATGTCTACTGATTAAAAAAAAAAGAAAAGAAAGACAACAAGAATAGGTGCGCTCGCTGTGACGTCTAGACATCTAGATTAGGCCGAGCCCTTCCTAACCATCGAAGCATCCCACGATGCACGTGACATGCCCGATTAAATAATCGGATGATGCGAGAGTCAGTATCATAGCAGATGACAAGAAATGGACCAGAATGAGACAATGGAGAAGTGTGTATGCAAAATAAATGTTTAAGAAAGTCCGTTTCTCTGTGCTAATAAGTACGATCGTTGTGAGATAATGGGAAAAAAAAAGAATCCTCAACGGACAGCATCATGGACCAGAGACTGGAAGGGATAGTCATGCCAGTATATGTTAAATTAAATCCACAGCCTTTAACTTATCCAATACCAGAATAAACGCAGGTTAATTTGCATTGTACTCAGAGCTGGCTCAGGCTTGTATTGCCTCGTGGATTTAAACGATCAGGCCCAGAGTCCTTAACGGTCCCAGAAAGTTGGGACTTACCGACACCATCATTGGCTGGAACCTGGTTAAAGCCCGAAGTAGAGATTAGCTTTGTGTAGCCAAACGATTACCTACGCGTGACTTCGGATCAGCGAATAGATCCATACAGATCTATGACGATCTATCGGTATTTCAAACGCACCCGGACCTCGAACCCTGAATAATAGCGCATAAAGGTAATAACGATAATAAAAAATAATCTTGTAATGATTTCTAGGAGTAAAATGCATATGCGCAAAAATTCATATGGCTTCGGGTTGGCATGCCGTCGTCACGATTGACGTTTCTAAGTAGAGAAACCCATGAAAGTCAGGCTCGAAATGATCATATCCAATAACGATCTGGCGGCGTTGGGCTTAAGCCGAAGGATCGTACGATCTCTTGAAATAAAAAGAGAAAAGAAAGATCGAGCGTAATAGCACGAAGCACACTTACCGCGAACCGAGTACGAATACCGGTAAGAGAAATGCATTCGTCACCGGGACACGATTCTGACTGTAGTTCTCAGATGCGTTGCAGCGTTGAGATAACTTATGAAATGAGTCGCATCGGTATAACAATAACGCTAAAAAAAGGATATGACTAAAGATGTAAGTAAAATAAAAGGAAAAAAAAAAACAGACTAACTGGAGAATGTATTATTTCTGGGACAAGGTCGATAAGCCGTAAACACGTCGATGACGTAACGGCAGAACGAGCACCCCTTGTATTGGCGCTGAAACGAAATTATTTAAATGCATCGACTAGACGGTACCCAACTGTTGTGAAATTGGCATCTTTTCGAATTTCAACAGAACGGAAGAGGGATCGGTGTATACTCATGAGGTTTGACCTATTTCCGGTTAAACTATGAGAACTACAAATATCCCGATTTGAATAGATATGCGCATCCGTCGCTGGTGACTAAGGCGCAGAGAGGTGTTGTGGTGGGTAGTAATTCGTAATTAAATTTCCGGACGTTGAAACGGAAGGCTGATGCCAGCGGTGAGTGTATAGTTTGGTTAGTAGTCAAACTATAAGTAGCGTGAACCCAGGCCCGGGATTTGAATTTCGAAATACTTTCGAGAGGATATCTTCCTCGTAAGTAATAGCGACGAAGAGTTGTAGGGTGGGTTTATTGGATGAAATGATTCGCCCCAGCAAGATAGTGGTTTATAACTATAACCCGAATAGGCGTTGACGTTAACCGCGAGATTGAGCGATGGGACTGATGAGCTTAAGGGACATTTTGCTCCCTTGTATTTATAGTGAAAATCCGCTGGCCAGCGGGGTAAGGAATCGGTGGGTGGATTCGTGACGTGCCAAAGGTTGCGCGTGCTGTACTTTGGCATTTGTTAGGAGGAGGATTTCAAGGTCAGGATGAGTCAGGGTCAGTTAAGGGATGTGAATTTTTCATTAGCCTCGGTGTAGGTCGTGATTGCGGAATGCTCTTGGTTTGGGGAACCGTGCTTCACAATGTGGCGTACGGCATAATAACGTGTTATCAGGAAACTATTTGTTTGTCTCATTATTCAAGGAATTGATTGAGGTAATAAAATCAGTAAAAAAATAAATGTACAATCGACCCAGTGTTATCTCAGTATTGGGTCCCCACCGGTTTCCGGTTGGTGGTTTCAATAACGTATGTGTGAGTAATCGTAATTTGTAAATCGACACTAGACCCTGGCAAGGAATTAGATGGTGGTCAATCAAGGGAAGCAGAGTGGTGTGCGGTGAGATTTGACTGAATGACGTATATAGTGTCGTCGTAGAGCGGGAATTTCAAAACTACGAAGAACAAAGACGCGATAAAAGTGAAGTTAGTCACAAAAGAGCCATAGTGCAACCCGCTATATCATTCGCTGGTTTCATTATGACTAGACGTTCGGGGAAAGAAGTTCCGAGTCTTTTTTTAAATTCAAACGTAAACGACGTCAATGTTCCTAGCCGATGCGCATGGACAGATGTCGCGCGCCTCGCCAACCGTTTTCTCCCGGATTTACACTTTAATTTCACCGTTTAATCGATCGGTTGCCAAGCGCTCGCTAGTTATCAGAAACACAAGTAAATTAGCTGCAATCGTCGTTGCGAACGATCGTAGTAAAATTTGAAAAACTCAAATTAATTTAAACAATTCTCTATATCCTCGAGGTAACGGTTTTCCAAGCAAATTTTTTTATTGACCATCTTCGTTACGTACCTTGAATACAGTAAAGATCGTCATGGCATAACCTAAAAAATGGTAAAAGCTCAAACTGGCCAAGAAAACGAGCTGAAAAAGGAGAAAAAAAAGGTGCAAACTAAGCAAAAACTTTTAAATATGCAAATAAATGCACACACGTGTTACAAATAGATATCAACGTATAATAAAGATCGTACGATGCCACGCGCGACTGATCGAATTACGCATAGCTCAACTTGAATATCACTCAATGGCCGACGCGCTTGACTTCCTGTTGGTAATTTCTTGAAAGCCAATACACCGCAGTAAGTTGGTCAGACTATGAGATGGCTGCCAACCGTGATAAAAAAAATGTCAGAAATCAAAAACGCCCTTAAAAACCCCCATGAACTACAACAAACCGTCGCTATAAATTTCTGGAGACAATTAAACCCAAAACGAATAACGGAAATGACACGTCATCGGCGTTCATTAGAATGTCGTCTCTCGGCTACTAATTACAGTAGCATCGTTACGAGAGAGAGGCAATAAACTCAGACGCTTGTAAACTCGCGGAACGTCGCGTGTCGCGTAAATTTCAGCCTCTCGACGAGCATCGAGCACACGTTGGACTCCTTCATTTCCAATCGGCTTCCTCCCCCCAGAATAGCTGTAGTAGCAGATGGCGGTACAAGTACAAAAGAAATCGTACAGAGAAGAAAAAATCAGATAGAAAAACAATACAACAGTTTAAAGTTATATTTAGCACAAGGAAATTAACACGGTATTTCTCAATACTCGTTATGGAATTTGTAATTCCCTGCACTTCTCACTCACTCCCTCCCGCCCCCCGCCACATTACAATAACAAGACTATCTCTTTCTTATCCACGCGGCCCGCAACATTGTTTCTCGCAATTTCCTCGAAGGACAACCGCCTGAAACACTGAGCAGGTATACGCCGGCAAGGTCGACCTGCAGCCAACTTCACAGACGGTAAATCGTCATCGGTAGCCATTGGGCTCCTAAGTGCTAATACCACCAGACAACGAAAAAAAGAAAAAAATAAGGATGACGAATTATAAAAACGACCAACGTCACAAAGTGAAAGCGTTGGAAAATCCACTTATAAGGTAAATCCCGTTATACACTTCAGTGGAAAAAAAAGAAATCCAAAAGGTGAAAAAAATGTTATCATTTAATTTCCGACTGTGGCAAGACCAATTTATTGTTAAAATTAAAAAATGGCGACACTTGTTTCCAACTGGTACGGCGGTTCCTCTTGCGGAGGACGCAGCAGAAGGAAGTGAAGAAATGAGTCACTGCTGACTAGCAGTGAGTTCAATATGGGAGGCGTTGGTAACGCGAGGAACGTTAGGCGTCTCTTGAACCATTAAAATTTCGTCGCGAGAGACAGAATGGGAGAGACGCGAGTAGGAACAGCTAAGTAATGGATTAGGCTTGTGTATTACAGTGAAAGAAAAAGAGAGACGTATGTCGGATAAATAACGAATGAACGGGACAGTAGATTCTAGAAGGGAAAACAAAGTTGAATGGCTGAATGAGTCCCACACGTGTTCGGATGGTGCGCCTTGTCGCTGAATTAGTACATACCGAGTGTACACGTGTGTATTACTACTGTTATACTTGTATAATCGTCTGTACCATAAAGTTTTAGGTCATTTATATGTATATATAATTATATATAAATCAAGAAAATGAGCAGTTCAACATAGGAAAAAGCAATTTGTAACGAGCTCACGATTTATGACCGATAACAGTAATAATGATAATAAACAATGACTGCTAGTATCGCACACGTAATATCCATGAGAAATTTTCATGAACGGAATTCAATGTACAACTTTTGCATTCCACAGCTCTTTCCCAAGTAAAGAAACGTCGTTTCGCATTACGTACTACGGATTTAACGATACGACGTATAATCCTAACGAACCTTATCCTAATAGCGAATAAGTCAGGAATTCTTGCGTTCTTGATGCACGGCATTACACAAGACACGTAAAAGCACGTACAGACACTATAATGTCAATCTTGCCTTTATAATAAACAAATACACGTCGCAAGAAATGTCATACACAACAAATTATTAATGAATTTTGTAGATCTATAAATATATCATAAAGTTATTGTCAATTCAATAGAACTCATTTTGTATTTATATAAATAGACTGATGAAAATGATTATTTAAAGAGAAAAGAGCATTGATTCCTGAACAAAATAATAGATTTCATAAGGTCGTTCTTAGCGTCAACTTTCATTAGCCATTCGTTCGCTCATAACCCACACTATATTAAACCATATTGAAACTATTTCCATAGCAAGAACAAAAACAATAAATTATAACAAATAATATCGCTTCTCTTGTAAAACCTGAATACGATGGATTTCTTCACTACTTGTGCCTCGTCATGGTAGGATTCCAGAAAGTCAATTTGTATAATTCCTCGTAGCTTTATCCGTTCAAAGTTCGATTTATTTTTCTGTATACGATACAATTCTATTTTAGGGCCCTTTCCTTCTCTGGTATTTAACACCTTACTTTGCTTGGCTATGGTATGAGAAAAGAAAGTAAAAATAACTGATTCTATTGAACGAGTTTCAGCAAGTTACCTCTGATATAACGTGTCGTGCTGCCTGGTGACGTCCGATCTTGTTGATAGTCAGAGGACCGAAAGGGACGACACCAGGCAACCAAAGGCCGATTTCTAGTTATGGAGAATCCAGAATTCCTTACTTTGGCAGTTATCCTACGAATGTCGCTAGGGCATACATTTGGTTCATTACAACATCTCATTCGTATTAGAACGATTTAACGGCACATTCCAGCCAATACGTTGTAAGCATACGAAATAAAAAAAATTTGTAATTTTTTTTAATTGTCAGGAGCTCATCACAGGAAAGTGCTAGAAGACTTTAAGCACTGTCCCCTCGGCGCTCCGTGCGCGCGTCTCTCGATACACGAGAGCAGCGCATTAATATACGTCCACAGCACAGAAATTAACCGTGACGTAAAGGTTAATCTCACGGTGCGACCGGACGACGTTAATTTCCCGCACGCACGTTCAAGATATCCTAAACCATTCGGGGATTTATGTTAAAGGGAAAAAAGACTGAAAATTGTAAAAAAAAAGAACAGTTAATTTTACAACCACAATTTGACACTACGGACTATGTTTGACCTCGACGAAATTCTCAGCATACCCGCGTAAGTATGCCAATCATTGATAAAACTTTTTTTTTCGAGGTCAAACGCTCACAGTTCAAAACCCGTTGAACGTATGCAGATACGAGTGACTCGTGACGTATTGATTCCTGATTTTTTTTCGACTGTGTCAACATCTTGTAGGATGACACAGCTGTGTCAAAGTTTTCAACAACACCAGAAATAACTAGAACACGTATCCTAACAGGCGATAAGAACAAGGTACAGCAGGGAAAACAAAGTTTTGGAGCTGTAAAGTGGCAGGTTAAACTGATAAATTTTAAGGAGCTTGAATGTACTTGAAACCAATAGGAATAGACGCTCGGGTGATTAGCCGTTTGTTGTGTAACAAAAAAAAATGTTAAAGTTACACTTACGCCTCGCAGTATGGCTGTTTGTTGAAACCTTTGTAGGTCCGCATGTTCAACGTCATTCCGCATCCTTGACACTTGAAGCACTGCTTGTGCCATGTCTGTAACAATAAAAGAAGAAAAGAGATATAAAAACGAAACTCAAAAAAGAAATAAAACACTAATTAGCGATATCTTTGTAATCAACGAGTCTGGATATATCAGTTCCCCGTATAAATATGCCAATCCGATAATAACCCGATAAGATAGCTGCTCAGTTCAATAGGTAAAGATATAAACGTAAATACATTCGCAAAGGTGTATTTGTCATACGCGACACTTTATTTGGTAATAAAAGAAATCTCGAATAAAAGATAGGTCATAAAAATCTGGATATAGATAATAGATAATATGACACGTGACGAATTTTTGTACTTTTATACTACTCAAGGTCATCGTTATCGCAACGCGATTTTGATGATACCGTTACTTCTTTGTTTTTATAGCTATTGGCTGCCTAAATATGCGAATAGTGCAGCTTACGGAAAACACAATAAAGATAGTGCTATGCCATACGCCACATTGTGAAGCACGCTTCCCCAAATCACACATTTAATAATCATATTTCCCAATCACGACCTACACCCAGGCTAATGAAAAATTCACATCCCTTAACTGACCCTGACTCATCCTGACCTTGAAATCCTCCTCCTAACAAATGCCAAAGTACAGCACGCGCAACCTTTGGCACGTCACGAATCCACCCACCGATTCCTTACCCCGCTGGCCAGCGGATTTTCACTATAAATACAAGGGAGCAAAATGTCCCTTAAGCTCATCAGTCCCATCGCTCAATCTCGCGGTTAACGTCAACGCCTATTCGGGTTATAGTTATAAACCACTATCTTGCTGGGGCGAATCATTTCATCCAATAAACCCATCGGGTTTACCCTTCAACTCTTCGTCGCTATTACTTAAGAGGAAGATATCCTCTCAAAAGTATTTCGAAATTCAAATCCCGGGCCTGGGTTCACGCTACTTATAGTTTCACTGCTAAACAAACCATAACAGGTAGAATGACGTTACAGGGAATATTTGAAAGTATGAAGAGTGAGAGAAATGGATTTCAGGACCGGATGAAAGAGAGGGGGGAGGGAGAGGGGGGGGGGGAGGAGAGGGAGAGAAACACGTGCGAAATTGAGTATCTCTCTGTTCCCTTAACTATTAGGCAAAATTACGACATTCGGTTCTCACAGACAGCTGCGTGGACATTGTGCATGCCCCCCTTCCGCCGCTATAGCACTCCCCTACCCGCGTTTTGACCCAGTAATCCATTTCCCACGAATTTCCACGACTTACGTATTAAAAAAAAATTTCGATCCACCAAATGAATATTCGATATCGACACAATTGAAATAAATGAAAAAGATACTTTTTCAATTTCTTAAATGTATTGGCGTGATTGGAATAAATGCTCGAACGCGTTGCCAACGTCTACAATTTTATCTACACGATTTCAAGGTACAGCATATACATGGATAAGATTGACATAAAAGATTTACGAGAGGTTATATAATAATGCTGCCCAATGCTCGTATCGCTTTTCAATAAATAAAGAAAGAAATATAATAAGCAAATTTTCGTCAGGGATATCCCTAATGATTTTAATTAATTCTTATAGATAAATCGATATCTCCATACTTGGACACGTGTTACGTACTCCAGGAGCAATAGAGGTATTAATAGATAATGGAATGCGCCGTGGCAGTGACTTTCTACTGTTTTTCGGCTGCCGCATTTACCGTACAAAAATACAATGCGGAAACAGAAACTCGCTCGACACCTCCTTCTGTCCTCGAACTTTTCATCGAGGAGGAATCCGCTCACGTAAAAAAAATGTCTGTACGAAGAAAAAGAAAGGCGACAAAAAAAGTATGCTGTACTTTCAACAATTACACCGTCCAATCCTTCAGCCAGTGGCCTATTAAGTCACGTATCTACACTGCACACCTAAGTCTGGCACGTTGAACGCGCTGAATTAAGGTTAGAATCGCGTTCTAATCTAATCGCCATGAAGTTGGCATTGTCATTGAGAGTGAAAGTTCGCACTGGCAACAGGGACAAAAGCCGTTGTACATTGAGCGAGGATACGATAAGGTATTGTCGTGGTAATAAGAGTGAAAAAGAATGAAAGAAACAAAAAAATTAATTAATTCACAAAGGGAGGGATATATATATATAGAGCGAGAGAGCGAGAGAGCGAGAGAGAGAGAGAGAGAGAGAGAGAGAGAGAGAGAGAGAGAGAGAGAGAGAGAGAGAGAGAGAGAGAGAGAGAGAGAATCTATGGAAATAGAAAGAGGTGAAATATTAAGAATTTAATGATCCGTGGGAAGAATTACTTAAATTTCAATGAGTATAACTGTCATTATGGTCGAAAGTTATTATTATTCGGTATTTATCGAAGACCTATGGAATAGTTAATTTTTCAATGTATTAAAATACCTATAGGATACGTAGGACGTAAAAAGTGTCACGTATAATTTAACGATAAATTATGATATTCGGCACATTAAAAATTTCTTTCAGTCTGCTCTCCCCTGTGATACTTGTGGGGCACACTTAATGGGCAGGTACGGCTGACATCAATTAACCGCACGGTTAATTATCCATAGTGAATGAAATATGCAAAATTAAATTGCATAAATGCAAAATATGCAAAATTAAATATGTACCGAGTATATGTGGAATGAGAGAAATTTAAAAAAAGGGGGTCGAAGTGCGAAGTGTCGCGATGCGTCATTGATTAACGTTATCCGTTGCGTCTGATAAGAATAAAGCAAAAGGGCCTAAATATAACAATTGATTAATCCAATTTGGGCTTTAAAATGTTAATATGCAAATTAGGTAGGTATATAAATTAAAAATATGTAAATTAAAGACCAAATAATTTTATATTCCTTAACCGAATCTTTGGTGAATTTTTAATAGATGCCTTATCGATGGCTTATCACGCAGTTTCCTGTATGAATGTACAATGTGTGCGCAAGAATCTTTGCGCTTGCCGAGAAGCTGAAGGCAAGGAAAAAAAAGTCCCAAGGGATAGTAATAAAAATAACTGAAACTGGTGATTGCCGGGAATTTCAAAATATAACACTTTAAGGAATCCCATGGGATTCCCCTAATACCAATGAACCAAACAAACCGTAAAGAGCGCCCACTTGGCTTTGCTTGTTTGTACAAACGACTTTTCGTTTACACAAGTTCACGTAACAAGTACTAGCGTTTAACATGTTCGACAAGTATCAACGGTAGCATCAAATTCTATAAGATAAATCTCGTTAAAATTAGAGGAGATGAAAAGATCTTCGTTAATCAATGTATCCTTAGTTAAACGTTACGTGGAAATGAATACTCACAGATTATCCCTCGTATGAAATTGAATTACAGTGTTACAGTCTATGGAGACTATTGATCGAATAAACGTAAATTATCCTTAATACGAGACTCGAGTAAAGCGAGTGGGTCGATTTCTCGAATAACAGAAGCAACAGGCAGGAATCTACCGGCGCAGCCCACCTGCTATAAGGTATAACTGTATAAGAAAGACCCACGCGAATATAACTATATATGTACAGTACACTATTAGGTATACCTAGAGTCTAGAGGCATATACATAGTTATACTCAGTGGTGCTAAACGGTACAATTTACTTGAATGAGTTTATTATGTTATAAAAGGTATATCTGGAAGTCTCATGAGAGGAGAATTAATTGATAAAGGAATTATAGAGATAAGCTACAATGATGAGAAGTCGCAGCAGTTCGTGACTTCTTCTTGTTCCGTTACTTGAATCCGCCTTTAATTGTTCTTTGTGCGTTCCAATTCGACTTTACGCCGTTGGCTCAGTAACTTTAGACGTCTCGCTATAATCCCGCGTCTTCTTTTCTCTTTAACGAAACGTCTTTGTAGTCTCGCGCTATTCACGCTGACAAGATAACGTTGCTGCAATAAGTAGCGAGTGTACGAAGTACATGGGGATGATTCTGCTCTCACTTGAATTTAGTCTGCAGTGCAATGGGATTTGCCGAGAGAAAAGGAGAGAGACGTTAATGGTATGACAACAGGATATCTAATTTTGTCATTCCTATATCTATCGTGCAATAAATTATTACGGTTAAAAACATTTTGCAATTTATGGATGCTATAATTCATATGGATATTTATGATGATTAGTATGGGTGTACCACAAGTATTAGGAAAGATTGTTACTTTGTATGAATTGTATTGATTAGCGTAGTAGGCCTTTTTGTATGGATAAAAATGGCAGTTGTGATTTTTACGACAGATCTGACATATTGCAATTTAATTATTTTTTTACAGAGGCTTTTTGGTTGGACATATTTTAATCGTTATTTAGCATGCAAGACGTAATACTGTGCATTAATAAAACCTCAAGTAGCCATGTAAACGAGTAAAAAAATTATGAAGCAGGAACGCGTGAGTTTAATGAAAATTTCAGCAAAGTCGATATACAGTTAAAAGCATTATCGTCACATTAGTATAAATATATCACGATAGTCAGAGATAAATTGACGCAAGCGCGGAAAATAATCACGCCAGACAAATCAAAAGGATCACAAAATAATTCCTGGTGAAAAGGAAATGACGATATTCATCTTAAATGATGCGTGGAAAAAGTCAGTTGTTGTCCATATAACAGAGGGAGACAAATACTTTCTCACGATAATTAGAATAAAATTCTGATATAGCCATTACAATATGATAATATTTATCTGAGGTTAATGAAAATTACGGAAAATTCAGAACGAAACACGCACCTTGTCGAGGCACTTGAGCTCTTCGATCGGGTAGACCGTTTTCTCGCAGCGAGCGCACGTCTTACTCATTTTTCTGCTCTTTTATCGTTATTGTCTCGTCCGTATCGCGCACTAGCAACACATTTATTCACTCGCGGCTCACGAAAACTGCGAAAATTGCACAATTTATCTCGGTGAGAGCACAAGCCACTCAATGAACACTAACACAAAAGCTCCACGGGCACCAGCCGCACCGCCTTCACGTCCTCTCCTAGTCACAAAAACTTACTGAGTGACAGAAATGGGGGCTCACTACGCTGGTCAATTGAGAGACATGCGCAGTAGCTTGATGCCACTGTTTAGAATATAAATTTCAAAGAATAATAATTCAAATCTATGAACAATATTCCTTAGATTTTTAAACAAAGATTTTCTTTAATGATTGATGTATTAATTTTAATAAAATAGTTGACAATTTGATGTGGTTTTGATTCGAAAGTTGTTACAGGGTCGGTATAGACATTGACTGAAGATAAATGGAATGGGCAATTCCGGTGAGTGCATTGCTGTCGGTATTTGTGGTATCTGCTTTATTGAATTATTACCGTCGGTAATACCTACAGAGATTCTGTATTACTAATTGAGCAAATGTATCAGATGTGAATACAGTCGACTTTTCCTAAGATCATGTTCGATAAGAACGTGCTTTCCGTTAGTTTCTTCAACTAAAAAGAAGTTGTACTGTAATCTTCACTGCACTTATACTTCAATTCAGTTCTCCCATTTTCCTTTCCGTGCATATATACGTTCTTACGCTATACTGGTGTAACAATGTATGCACAATATCCACCATAATTATACAAATTTAAGAACATCACTACCAGAAGGATTTTTTACTAGGTAAGAGTAATTTTGGCCACAAATATTATTAAGGGCAGTCGACTGTATACTGAAATTGCATAACTGCATATTTTTTCACCTTATCTATGACCTTTTAGGAATTCATAAACGACTGAAAAGTCTTTATCGAATTGTCCATTAGCGATCAAGGTTCTGTAAATTTGATGAGCCAAAGCTCCTAAAGGAATCGGTGCTTCCGTTCTTGTGGCTGCTGCTTGCGCTAAGCCCAGATCTTTAGCCATGAGAGACGTGCCGAAACCTCCCTACGAACAAAGTATATGCATATTGAATTTGAAAGTACCTTTTTATTACATATAGTACGTGTAAACTAGTTTACCTTGTAACCATTGGAACTTGGGACGTCGGGAAGAATGCCAGGAACTGGATTGTACAGTTCGGACGACCAACATCTGCCTGAACTGGAATTTATGATATCTGCCAAGACTTTAGGGTCAAGACCCAATCTAAAAAAAATATTGAAAAATATTTACCCAACATACTGGCATTCTGGCATCGCTTCGTTTATAAGCGGTTCTCATATAGTATATGGGTCATTCCACGTCAGATTTAAAACCAAATTTGTAATTTTTTTGAAAATTGTTTCCCCTGTTCTTAAGGGGAAAAAAGTGACACGTATTTTTTTATTTCAATACGATACGAAGAATTTTCGAAATATCGATTTTTTCATTTATAGACTCCAAAAAACGGGCTCCTCTTTAAATGTATCGTGCATCGTCCATTTTTCGACTAAAAGCACTGCAGGGCAAAATGTGCGAAAGGGTTCACTTTAAAGTCCACGTTTTAATGGTAAAAAATTCGGTCGTTTAATAAATGTTATGCAACGATTTTTTAAACAATTTGTATTATTTCAAAAGGGACATCTTCAAGTTGAATAATTTTTTCTGTAATTTGTTATTATAGTACAGAGAATCCCCCAAAAACACTTACGTGTAAAAAACTACGCCAAGTACAGGAGTGCTGTGAATTCCTCTAACAAAAAGTATTGAAATCATATTATTGAGGCCAAGTACTTAAGTCACTATATGTTTGCCAATTATATGATCTAGCACTGGCCCATCATTTTAATTGTGTTTTCAAAATTTCCTATAACGTTTTCGCTGCTCTTTGACATTACTACTGCTTCCCGTAGTTGATTATGATTTAATGGTCCTTTAATAATTTATAAAACTTTAGCTGATTCCTTATGCAGTACTACTTGGTGGGTCCAGGAATTCCAAAGTACTTACTTTGAACGCACTAATAGTATTGTAATACTATATGTTTGTTATTAAGCTTTTACCGTGATTATATTTTACGAGTTATTGCTAATATTCTCTATGTAAAAAGTTGACATTGGGTTTGAGTTTGATGACTGGCATAATGAATGAAAATTTATATCAAGAAATGCACGGACCCGCCAAGTCTTCATATCATATTGAAATAAAAAAATACCTGTCACTTTTTTCCCCTGAAGAACGAGGAAAACAATTTTCAGGAAAATTAAAAATTTGGTTTTAAATCTGACGTGGAATGACCCATATACAAAACCAGGAATAACGATACGTACTTTCTACCAAGATTAAATGTCTCGGCTGTGCCAATCATACTGATGCCGAGTAACATGTTGTTACACAACTTTGCTGCTTGTCCCATACCTACGTCACCACAATAAACAATTCTTGATCCCATGGCTTCCAAAATCGGTTTGGCTCGTTCAAAACTGGATTTTAATCCGCCTACCATAAAGGTCAAAGTGCCTGCACTTGCGGCGTTGACGCCTAAAAATGTTATTAATGGATTACTCCCTGGTTTACTTAACGAATAATAATTTATGGATAAATAGTTAATGAAACACATTTACCTCCGGATACAGGACTGTCCAAAAATAATGCGCCACTCTGTTTAGCTTGTTTTGCTACCGTTTGCGATACCGATGGATCTATGGTGCTACTGTCTATAAGAAGTGTATTTTTATTGACTGAACTGAAAAATAATTGACATAACGAAACCTGGTGTGACATTGATATTACCAAATAATAAATCAAATAAATCCATAATTGTAATGTCAGTCGAACGTTGTTATTTCCAATTTCGACTCTCACCTTAAAATTCCATTTTCACCAGTATAACAATCTAATACGTGCTGATCGGACGGTAACATGGAAACTACGACTTCTGCGTCCATTGCAATTTTTACTGAATTCTCAGCAGACTTTGCGCCGGCCTCCACTAAATTTTTTACGGCTACTTCGTTCACGTCGTATACAGTCAATTTGTAGCCCTAAGATATAATACGGTTATATCGTGGTATCATGAATTAGATCGATATTATATCATGAAATTAAAATTTTTTTCAGCGTCTGTCACCTTCTTTAAAAGATTTCGCGCCATGTGGCCTCCCATGTTCCCCAAGCCCACGAATCCGACATTAGAAAAATTTCTTCTGCCTAAATCAAGCAGCAATCGTATACAAACTATTCACACGAACAAATCGAAGCTCTACGACTTTGCGTACTTACCAAAAATATTAGTGGACGCGCAGGATCTTTTGAGAAACGTAATCACAATCATCTTCTTCAAGAACAGGTAAACTCTCTTAACCGGTTCGGTGGTAATGACTCATAGATATATGGGCGAAAAAAAAAGTGTCACTACTGGCAATGACTCGTATATTAGCACCATGAATATCTCTGTGAATTTTTAACGGATTTTCATGAAACTCGATGTATCCATGTTTTTTGGATCGCTGGAATCTGTACTCGAAATTTTGATATTCAGTTTAGCGAATCCAATGTGGTTTCTGGTGGCAGAATTTGTTATTTCATTGCGGATACATATAAAGGTCGATATGTGCATGTCTCTTCGATCGCCTATGTCGAAACCAGGATCAAAATTTCAATGTCGAAATGAGGAATTCAACATGGCGGCTTCGAGTGACTAACGGTATTCCATTATGGTTACTGTTATTTCCGTTATTAACTGGTGCACCGCGTGGAAGCTGCGATAGGAATTTACGCTCGATTAAAAAAAAGGGCTTTTGTTTTCAGGTCTTTTTAATTTTCACGCTTTTGTCTGATTTTCAAATTTGTTATGCTTACCTTCCTCGAACATTGTTTTATGATTTTTATTCTGGAACAGTTTTTATGGTTATGCGTGATGATTCTTGAAACAAGGTATCACGCATGATGAGGCCCTGTGACTATCCTCAGAAACAGTATTCATCTGTTTTCTTTCACTCTGTTTCTGGCACCCATTTGAAGCACAAAAGTTTAAAAATTATTGAATAAATGCAAAGATTAAAAAAAAGTAATTATAATAAAAGTAAAAGATTAAAAAAAGAATAAAATAATTTTTTAAAATGTTAAAAAATGGAACTTAAAATCCTAATACAGCCTCCCATTTCGAATCTTGAAGTTTATGACCGTAAAAAAACATGCACATACCAAGTCTGATACGTATCCACGACCGGATATCAAAATTAGCCACTAAAAGCTGCAATATTGAATCCGTCAGTTTGAAATTTGAAAATTCGACCCTCGATTCGTCACCAACGACCCAAAAAAAAACCTCAAGACAAGTTTCCATGTAGGATAAGAAATGATTGAATCTCACCAGTTTCGGCACAAAACGTTGATTTCAGATCCACTAGTGAACTGGTTAATAATACATCGAGTTTAACGCTTGACGAAAGCACTTAAAATGGCTGTTAGGTCTGTACAAATGTTATGATAATTAATACAGCTGTGAATTACGCTATACGTTATCACGTATCCATAAACAACAGCAGTTAGTAATTTACATCAATGCAAAATATATATGTTACTATATAAAGCCTCGACGAGTGTATAAAAGTCAATTGAGTTCATGAATAATCAATGCTGATTGTACCGCGTGTGAACTCTATACTGTTTCACGTAGAACTGATATAAGAGCACATATATTAATCTGGTGAAGAAAATGTGCGAGAGAGAGAGAGAGAGAGAGAGAGAGAGAGAGAGAGAGAGAGAGAGAGAGAGAGAGAGAGAGAGAGAATAATGCAAACGCACAGATAAAACTGACAAATAAGAGACGTACGAGAGCGAAAAAAAAGAGTTATACAAAAAAAGCATATAAAAAAGACAAAGACTATTTTATCATTCGCGCATTAAGATAAGCACTCTTCATTTAATGAAAATAGTATTTTATCTATCTAGCACGAATGAGTATAAGACACGAGTGTAAAGTTTGAAGCACCAATCACACGAGTCTTATGCTCGTTCGTAGTATCCCGATACAACAGTTTTTGTAACAAATGGTTAAAGAAATTTGCCGTTTTTCACGAGAGATGGCACTGCTTGAAAATACTTTTAATAGGTCTCCTCTTGCATGAAAATATTTTAGATCCCTATGAGGTCGCTGTCATAAATGTTTCGGATAATTTTATTGTGATTTATCCAAAAAATTAATATTTTAATGTGCCCTCTGACGACTCATTACGGAGGGCTTTTATTTCAGCAGTTGTTAGAAAAAAAATCTTTACGTAACTCGCAATAAGATGACACAATTTCTTAAAATTTTTTGAGCTTTTTCGGCCTAAACATTTTTTTGTCGGCTTAATGACCCTAGTGGAAAATTAATGTATTTCGAAATTTTTCGTTATCTATGATTATCGTTACGATAATAAATTCAAAATTTTTTATCGTAAATTCATAATTTTCATATACATCTTGGCGATACTATCGAAACACTCATCTTCGTTTGCACATCTACTTCACTTTACCATGTATTTATTTCTTTGCAATTTTTCATATTGAGGTCGTCGCGTAATAAAGATTAGCCTTTATCAATGGCAATCGGTCCTTCGCTAGAGAAAGGACGCATTGTCGATCGATTTGAATATTAACTGTTAATAAAAAAATAATTATAATTTCATACTATGCATATTTTTTATACTCATCGATAGCCAAATATTATAACAAATATGATAATTATTGTTAGCAGTCATTAAAAATTGTAATTTTTATTCAAAGTCATTCTAACTTTGTAACTGTGTTTATTGGCAAATTTTTAATACTGTAATTCTTTCGTTTAATTAATACGTCGCTATCGGTAGGACGTGCAAATATATAAAAATGAACTATCGCATAGCACCGATCAACTGGTTTGAAGAAAATAATATCATGAAAGGAAGAGAGCCAAAAGATTAGCTGATACGATAACAGGTGGCAGACATTAGTTAAAATTGATATCCCAATGCAAGATCTTAATTGGAGTAAATTTATTAAAATTATCGTTATCAAAGGATCTTGTTTAAAGAAAAAGTGTACACTGACGTTTACGCGAAGTAGTAAGTAAGAAGAAGTAAGTATATTTTCTCGAATGTTTTATGTGGGATATATTTAAATAAATATATAGTACATATGTATGTACGTACGTACATATCAGATAAGTTAGTTGCCAAGTACTTCAAGTCATACGATGTAAATATTAATGAGTTATTTTGAAAAACCGTGGTAATACTCAATAACCGTGTCAAAAATGTGGAAATTTTCAAAAACCCCAATTTCAATAATACCCACGAAAAAAAGGCGCGAAGTTATTACGAAAACATTGAATCACAGTGAATTCAAAATTTGAAAATTTTATAATAATTTTTGTTATGTCGACGATAGTATATCAAAGAAGACAAATAACAAAATGGCATTCGCGTTAATAAAATGAATAATAATAAAAAATGGACGAGCTAAAAGAAAAGTTTTCAATTTGCAATGAACTCGACTACGGTTGGTTCCTTGAATGTCTTTTTTTCTTTCCAACTTACCGACAAGTCCGATAAATATGATAGTGACGAAAATTGTGGTTTCTAAAAAGAAAAAAAAGGTTTTAGCTAAATAAATGAGGTTTGACTTACTTTGCTCGAGCAGTGACGGCCATGGCAGCCATCAGTGTTCGCGAATGCTGTCAATTACAGTGAAATATTATTAGAAATAAATAATTTTTCCAGGTGTCGTCATTCTAGCGAAACAGTAATTACGTCAGTCTTGCCACGTTAATGAGTTTGAGAAGAGCATCGGATAATGTCGCATTCGTTCAATAAACTGTAACTTTCTTATCTTATGTCAAGTCTTGAATTAATGTTGACATTACTTAGCAGCCCTACCATGGGGGAATATATATATATATATCCTATACCAGCTAATGCAATGTCTATAACTATATCGAATTATGCTTAACACTGGGGTACATCGATTCTCTCAGTGGTAAAACGACGCCACACGTTTATTGGCAGCGTTACGAAACTCGTCGGTTTTCCAAGTTCAATTCAAAGTTTTTTTTTCAAGAAAACGAAGCAGGTGGATTTTTGAATCAGGATAAAAATCTTATAAAATTATATCAGCGTTGAAAAGCTATTAAAATTAAATAAATAATGTTGTGATTGTTGGATTGATTAAAAAATTTTTTTTCAGTATTCGACTATATCACACTTTTTTTGCTGATTTATCTACAGTGTAGAATTTGTGATTTGAAATTTTTTTAATTATATAACAGTCCCAGCATGAAGTTCGAATGGATCTTGTTACTTGCTTTTGATATGGTGTCGACTGGAAAAAATGATATCAGTATTACTGATAACGCAAAGCCATGGATTTCTATGGAAGATTATAAAACTATATTGAAATTGTCTTTTCCTCTGTCAATATGTTGTAACGTCTATCTAGGCGGTGAGTGTAATTTCGAAAATAAAATTTTGCTTTTACATTTTCTTTAGATAATTAACACATGTTTTAGATAAGACCAGAGGAGTGGAAGCTATTTTTAAGCAATTCGTGCATAACTATCCTTATCAGTATCTCGTAAAAAAAAAAGTATTTGACTGTCAAGGATACTTTCTCGTGTCTGCGTCAACGGAATCTTTGATAAAACCATTGCAGAGGTAAGACATATTTTTTTAATTAATGAAATAAAAATCAAAAATTAATTTATTCTTAACGCAGAATCCCATCGATCATCTCCACCTCGGAATTGTTAATCGTGGTCGATATCGAATTGGTCGAAATCGATTTGCTGTTCAACGTATCGATGTACAATAACGCCCACGTCAATTTGATCGCCCGCAACGGCCTTTGGCGTCTGTCGGAAAATTATTTGGAGAAGAGAAATTTTCAAAGAGTCGAGAGGTAAGTGGGACCAAAATAAAAATCATAAAGTAAGTCGAATTTTTAAAACTAAAAAAATTTTCTATTTATCAAAAATGAGCGTATTAAATTTTTCAAAAATATTTTCAGACACGAACATTTGACCTACGGAAAAGGATTGGCTAATTTCAAAGGTAGAGAATTACAAGTGGCAGCTTTCTATATGCCGCCCCTTTGTTATTTAAATCGTACGATAAACAAAACAGTCAATCAAATAGAAGGTGAATTTTACTTGGCTGATGACGGTGAGTTCGATATATAATTTTCAATGATTCTCAACTTCGCGGAATTTCCGTGAAAGTAATACAAAGATCAAATGAAAGAGTCACGATGACATCCACCTTACGGTTAAGACATGTGACGTTCCTGAACAAAAATGACGATCGAAGGTCATTAAAATCATCAAGTCACGCTGAATGTTCGTTTACGGTAAAAGGACGCGTAACGTTGCGTGACAAAAATTATGTCTGATCGTAAATAAAGATAATTTTCATAGCGTGATTGGCACGCTGACAATCAGAAATTGCCTAAAGCACTTACCGAATGATAAATCCAAAATTTCCTTCGATGTTGGGTCTTCCCAAAGGATACTCGAGATTATTGTAGACAATGCATTATATATACATATATATATATATATGTGGGGGGGGGGGGGGGTATATGTATATATGTATACATCGCGTTTATTTTTTACCTCGAAATTATATAGTTATTTATGTACGATTTTTATCAGTAGAAAAAAGGTCACACGGAAATATTACTGATTATCGCACGTATAAACAGTGTCGGTTCGAACAGAAATCTTTAATCTGAAAAAAAGATATCGACCTAGTGTATCTTTCACATTTGCTATATCTTTCGAAAAAAAAATAGCGGAATGACAATTAAGGAAGAAATGTCAATTTATTTGTAGAACAGGAGAGAGACGGAGTGGAGATGAAAATGTTTATGCTGATGGCGGATCAACTGAATTTTACATGGACCATTAGGAGACCAACGCTTTCTTATAGGTATAATTTGAATTTTATTTTCCAAAATTTTTATATAAAAATTAATTGCACAGGTACGGCCGGCAAATTAATGATACAGCATGGAACGGAGGTATGATAGGTCAGATGGTGAGAAAAGAGGTGAGTTATCGAAGAAAAATTGTTGATAATTTTGGAAATTTTGCAAAAAAAATTGTGTCAACCCGCACAGATCGATATGGCATTTACCGGTATCTGGCTCAAGCAGGATCATTATCTGTTTACCAATTTGACTGAATCCTGGTACCAATTATTTATTACATTTTTGGTACCAAGACCAAGACGATTTTCCAGCTTTTGGGGAATCACTAGACCATTTACACCTGTCGTTTGGACAATGATAGTTTCGTCGTTACTCTTCATGACGATTTATATGTTGATAAGAGCTAAAGCGAAGCCAAAAACACCAAAAAGTAAGTACGGCACTTTGGAAAATTATAATAATTTTCAAATACGAAATTTCAATAAACTAAAGGATTTCGTCACTTTGTTCTCACCATAACTGAGCTTATCGGTCGTCTCACGGGAGTTTGGGTACCAAAAAACACAACGGAAGTACGTATACCGATGCACTTATGGCAACTCTCCAGTCTGCTATTGATATCTGCATACAGTTGCAGTTTAGCTGCAAGATTGACGAGTTCGGAATACGAGGACAGGTACGAGAATAAAATTTTGTAAGTCCCGATGAATTTATAAAAAAAAAATTGCAGGATAGACAATCTCCAACAATTTATAGAAGCAAATCTAACGTGGGGCAGACAAGGCCCAGTTCCAATATTCAAAGAATATTTCGATCTGAGTGTCAGTAATCAACATACAAATTACAATTAATCAACATAACGGATATACACACATAAGGTCACTAAATACCACGAATCTCATTATTCAGAACAGATACGCGGCCGAATTGCCCAAGAGATTCGAGCACGAAAATGACAGCGAATCGAGACACAAGAAAATTTTGAATGGAAATTACGCCGTGGTGGGTCGTATAGTAGGTGCCTTATTTTTTCCAGAAGATAACGTAACCAATGAGGATCTCAAGGTAAAAAATCACATGCCTCGATGGCGTAATTAAAAATAAAAATGTAATTAAATATTTTTTCAAAATTACTTCACGTCCTCCAAGGGCTATCGAGTGATGAAGGAAAAAGTTGGACAATTTTACGCCAGCTTTGCCGTTCAACCATGGCTTTTGCATCCGATAAATATCGTGAGTCCCAAATGGCAGCCATTGCTTATAATTATTCTACAAACTGATAATAATAATGAAATCGATTTTTAAAACAGATAATGTTGAGGATCAAGGAAAGCGGAATGAATATCTTTCATCTTGAAGATGTCGTACGTCGTAGAGCTGGCCTGAGTCTACGCGAGGTGCTCGTGGAACGTGATAAGAACGATGGCGTCCCAAGGGTATTATCTATAATGCCATTAGGTGCTGGATTCTCATTTTTACTCGTCGGTTTACTTGTGTCGTGCGTGACGTTTTATCTGGAGATTAGATCAGTACGAAATGGAAGATCGACTAGGGCGGTTTTGCATGACATAGAGAAAAAACGAATATCAACTAACAACTGTCGTGCTGTAAAAGTACGATTAATTGAAATTAAAAGAGTTACATATAAGGACGTGTAATCGTATTGAATAACAGGAAAATGGTAAAAGTAATAAATAAATACGTCGTCCTTAGGCTAAGATTTAAATTTGTGTATGAAATTTTTTTTATGTGATTTTTATGAGATAAAACGAATTCTTTTGTTTAAACGTATTTGTGAAACACTAATTCTTTCATGAATTTGAATTTGATTCATGGAATTCATGGAAACAGTTCATCGTCGTAACTATCCAATGGTGACAGATTGATGAATGGTGTTCCAAATAATTAATTAATATTGTAATGACAAAGTGTAATATAAGTTAAGATTTATTTTCATAACAATTAAAACAATGTAAAGTTTAAAATATTCACAATTTTGATGTTTCCAAGCAATGATCAAAGCAATACAATCCAAGCAATACAATGCTGCAAAATAATTTAAAAATCAATTAATTTAAATGTTTTTATAGGAAAAAAGTGAATACGAACAAATTAGTTTTTACCATTGGTCGAATCATAGTAACAGTAGAGTCAATGTTACGCATTCGAAAATAGAAAACTTTTAGGTATTTTTAAAACTTCTTAGTGAATCGTAGAAGGAGGTGAAGCAGGATCACTCTTCGGACTGTACCAGGATACCTTAAAGAAATTGACAGGAGCGTTAGGTGAAATTTGTTGTGAAAATAAATCTTAACTAATATTCTATTTTGTCATTACAATATTAATTAATTATTTCAGTAACCTAACTATTGAAATATTTCAAGAACCTAACTTATTGTTATGCGAACTGTCAGTTTGCGCTCATGGGAATCGGTCACAGTCACGTGTCATTTTTTTGAAGAGGCCACACTACCGTATCGGCTACTTACGGCTAACTTCTGCTGATGCGTTTCTACTGGCTAACTCTGTATACAGGGTGTTTTTTTTAACTTGAGACATCGAAATATCTCAAGAAATACGCATCCTATGAAAAAATGTTCGTAATAAAAAGGGATATAGGAATAACGACGTGGACGTAGTAGTGGCCTATTCCCTTCGGAGTGTTTGATTTCGGTGAGTTCGCTTGCCTCTCACCATCGAGGTGACTGTTTTCAAGTAACATTTTACAATAAGTGCTCAAAATGGTGTCCTCCCACTTCGATGCACATGTTAATCCGAGCTTCGAAAGATTCAACACAACTGCGAAGTGTGCCTGGTGTTATTTGTCCACAAGCAGACCTGATACGCTCGATCATGTTATCACGAGTTGTCGCGAATTTGATGGTCGACGAATCGGTAGAGAAGGTCCGGTAAATTGGCCTGCCAGATCGCCAGATCTTACGGCACCGGATTTCTGTTTGTGGGGTTATCTAAGGAGTCGCGTTTATCAAAAAGTGCCAACAACTCGTGATAATATGATCGAGCGAATCAGGTCTGTAATATCCTGTATAATATATATGTGTAAGATCCTGTAAATAATGTTCGATACTTGTTAATTCGGAAATTCGAAAAAGTACTTCTTTCTTATAATACAGTTTGTCGAATAACCATGTTTACTGTACGTAGGGTCTGTGACGACTGACTTAAGATGCTCTGCTCGCAGAAACAGAAACAGTTATTTTTATTCCAAGATATAATTTTCATGGCAATGAGAATCGCAGGACTGCGTCGCGCGACAAGACTTACCATCTCTATTTCTAACGAAGGTAAACCGTAGAAGAGGAAACATGTTATTGAAATGGCGTAAGCTTATAACAATAAGTATAACAAGGTATAAAATTATCTTGATACTGTGCGGATGTTCACTCAGTGTTCACCCGTCGCTCTCTCTCTCTACCTACTGGTAGACCCAGCCGTGATAGAAATAGATGACGGTGTAGCCAATAGAGATTGTATTTTGATTTAGATTACGCAGGATGCAATGGCGTCACATTTAAAGCAACATCATTTTAACAGTTGAGGGACTTATTTACGTTTCAGTGCGTATGAGTATGGCCCCTGAAAGGAAAATTGATGTTGCAGCATGACTGTAGCTCGTGCAAAAAAGTCAGCCAATCGGAGCAGAGAGAGGCCGGTGACGTCACTGTGTAAAGTTGTAGCGGAATTTGTGCATTACCACTGTACATTTCAACGTTGTCTCAATGGCTTGTCGACTCTTGAACCGAAAGGACGTGTCTCTGAACAGCTTGAGCGTTTAATAAGGTGATATAAGGAATGAGCATACGCTGACGGTTGCGGATGCTGATAAAATTTAGTTTTCAAGTTCCTGAAAATGTGTGTATTAGCAGAACTACGAGAAAGTTAATTATGTACCGATTAGAAAGTGCATCGAACACATGATTTGTATAGTTATAATACCTGCAACACATAATTTTTTATGAGAACATTTTTTTCATTAACATTTAACGAGCGAGGGCATTACGTCGAGAGTTGAGAATAACGTGATAAATAATTGATTGAAGATACTTGCCAATATATTTTGATTTGTTGAAATCATTTTTTTTCTTTCTATTCGTTGTAACGAACCGCTCGTTAAGAATGGTCGTTAAGAAGAAGGAACATATTGACGATGGTGAGTTAATTAATTAATTTTGACTTTTTAAAATTATTTTTTAATTATAATTCTTTTTTTCTTATTATCAGTGCAACCAAAAACTGTTGATGACCATTTTGATCTTATCACGAACGACAAGGAAGACATTGACGAGGAACCGGCAGATTTGTCATCGGAAGATCTTCCGGAGTGGTACGAGGAGAGACTATTTAAAATGTAAGTAAATATTGTGAAAAATGTGTAAAATATGTTTTAATTATGTAAAATTCATTTTCAGCGGACAAGAACACTACAAGAACAACAAGTTGGCATTCACAATAGCAAGTTTGACTGGTCTTGTGGCTGTTTTATCTAGTCCCGATATATTACAGGTGAAATTTGAAGTTGAAATGACGACTTTTGAAAACTCAATGTAAAATAGGGGAATATATTTTTTAGATTTTAATTTATACTAAACAAAGCGGTACAGAATGCACGGCCTTCAGGCGCTATCTAGAGACTATATTACATACGTATACTTGGTACACGAGCGATGTAACTGATATTACATCAAGGTATATGTAAAAGAAATTTATGTAAAAATTTAAATTTATGTAAATATACAATTCTTAAATAAATTTTTAATTCGTACTTCAATGCTTCTAGGTGGTACAAGTCTTTGAACACGATTCGTTGGAAACATAGTTCAAACAGCAAAAGATCCAGAGTTGCAGGTTATGGCGCAATAAAGCAAAGGGATATGGTATTGACCCAATTTGGCTTTTTCGGTTTTATCCTTGTGGAGCCGAAAAAATTGGGTATTATAAGTAGCCCCGAGGAGCTCGAGGGTCTTAATCATTATTGGCGAGTGTTCGGTCACATGATTGGGATTTCGGACAGGTAAAGGTAGAGGAACTGGCCCAACAAAGGTATAAGATAGGGCCCTCATTTAGCAACGGTTGAGTAATGCTTGAATTTTGGGTCATTTTTATACGTTTTTTGGGTAATTAATAAATTAATTGAACGTGTAATTATTTATTGTCTATGTTGATATTATTTAACAGGTTGAATTTGTGCCGTAAAAATGCGGCAGAAACGACAAAACTCTGTTACAGAATACAGGGTGAAGTATATAGAAAATATTTTGAAAATGCGTCAAAAGAATTTGAAAAAATGTCCGAAGTTTTATTGAACGCTATGTGGACAATTGATTTTTCATTGGATTTCGATGCCATCATGTATTTTACGTATTCGTTGGTGAAAGTTCCCTGTAAGTAATTTTTAACGATATAAAAAACATGTTGGTGTTTATTATTCGTGAGAAATTAACGATTTTTGGCTTTTTCAGATAAAAAACCATTGAGTCTGTATAGTTGGCTAAACCACAAGTATCGAGTTATCGTGTTATACTTATGCTGTGAGTAAACAATTTTTTTTATAATATTTTTATTACGTCAATATCTTTTTTTTACTCCACAGCTGTTCCGATCATTGGTTATCTTGTGAGAACATACTTCAATTATTTCGTGGTACTGAATTATTGGCTTATGGAAAACTTCCCTATAGTGCCGATCATTCGATTTGGACGAAAGGAATCGCGAATTAATCTTTATCCGAAATATCATTGATTGACTCTAAGTAAATGATATTCGTGATCGACACGCTATAGATTTTTCTGAAATTTATAACGCGTCTCATTTAGAAACTAGTAAAACCGTGAGGAGCATCTTGAATCGCTACTAGGAAAAATCTTAAATGAAAACTATCTGACATGAAGTAGATTGGTTATGGAATATCTGTAAAATTAATTATTTATGTATATTATGAATAGGTAATATTGAATAGAATAAGGAATAAGTAGTAGAAATAATAATATTTCTGTACGAAGAATTCTCTCTTTCTATTTTAATAGTATATCCTGTGTCCCTTATTTAATAAAATTAAAACTATGGGAAAGCTTGGAAATAATATTTTTTACAAATTATGGAAATATCACTGCAGAATGCAAAAGTATATGAAAAATGTATCAAACTCGGAATCTGTGTATATATTATACAATATTTATAGTACGAATAAATATATCAAAATTAAAAACTTGATCCTTGAACTCCAAAATAGAACTCCCACGCTTATCCTTTCAATACAAAAATAGTATTGTATATATACCGTGTCCATCAAATTTAAATTTCGATAAAGGCTTTCGTATTCGTAAGATGGCGCTAGAAGCTTCAAGCTAACTTTTATACCACATGCCTATCAACGAATTCCAATGGATAACAATGACGGTCGGTAATGTAGACACACAGTTCTGATCACGGCTACTCACAAGGTGCTGCCCTCTACAAAACAACTTCGATGAAAAACTTTGTCCATTCATTGGACCGTGCCAAACTAATTAGCGTGCATTATCATCATACATAAACAACAATTATCCCCTATCATGATTTACGTATATCACACACAAACAGACGAATCAACAATTTTCATAAACAATTTTCAAGCATCCAATGCAATACATATAATTCCAAGCAATTATCCATCCCTGCCAAAACCATACGTATCCAGTCATAAAATCACATAAAAACAAAAAGCCAAACTTATTAATTACATCAATTAATTTTTGCATCTTTGTAAAGCGTCCCGGCAAAAACAATTTCATTACAAAAATAATACAATACAAAGATTTGAAAGTGTAGCAAAATACCGAAATCAAACACGAGCACTTTCAGAGATACCCTAGTCAATTTCTTGTTTCCCGTGATACTTCATACAGTTATTAGAATTGAGGTTAAGACCAGCAGCACGATACGAACAAGGAGCACGGAGAGCACAGCAGGCGCATTGTTCCTGGTTTGTCAGAAGATTTTTCCTCACCTTGCGTGATTCCACGGACGTCTTCGATTCGAGCTGGTTAGAGGCTTGCGTGCAATGTGAAGCTTTACGGTGTACCTACGTATAGCAGTAGATGAGTGGAGATGTGAATGCGGATTGTCTGTGTTCATACATGCTATATACATATACATATAACAGGAGAACAGCAATGCTCTCCTCTCCGCGACGTCTCTGCGTTCCCCCAGTCATCCTGATCCACCCTGTTACCACTAGAATCCCAGCGAGGAGCGTCTCGACGCCATCGGTCCCTTCGCCACTAGCATCCACTCCACCATCAGCGTCACTACCCATACCAAGCCGACAGGCTCGAGTAAAATTTCCCCTTCGAATCTCGCCCGGACTGTAGAAACGACGAGGAGCGTGGCGTCGCTCGTACATAACTTGGAGAAAACGAAGACGTTCGCTGGGATCGACAATCCGGCTTGAGGCTGTTTGTCCTCTGTTACAAAGGGATCCCTTATCCAGGGTCTACCTACCTGGCAGCGTGGAGAGAGAAAGAGAGAAAATTCGCATACGCACACTGAGCTGGGTATACGAATTCAACTGTTAATACCTTAGAAATTTCATAGATGGACATAGGAGCGAGACGATTCTCGGTAGGAGCAGTGACGTTTTTTTAAGAATAAGTATGAGACGGTACGAAGCATTGCTAAATGGAACAGTGTGACATTGGTTCTAGAGAAGAAACTATTGAGACTATAAAACAGTGAAGCTTCGTCAAGAAGGAAATAAGGGAACTTGGACAGTATCCCGAATTCTTGTGAATTGACCATTATAATTTGGAGGTGTAACGTTGGCTCACGTGGAATCCATTTTCTCTTTCTGTATCTCAGTCAGGACCTTTTTAGTGGCCCGTAACAGGGACCCCTGCTCGTCGAACCTTTCTTTTCTCAAGTTCTTTCTTCCTTTGCGCGTCCAGTCTTCACCGTGGTTCAAGCTGCTGGAGACGATAGGCAGTCCAGGGACTAGTTTTGCTGGTTCGCTTGGAGTGCTGATATTTTAAAAGGCCGGACGTTGCCGTATTCGTATGTACTTATGTTTGTACGTAGGTAGATGTTAAGGTGGATACGTACTGACGGAGCGCTGCGATAATTATGAGAAACGGGCTGGGCTTGAGTACTGAGCCTGTACGGTATAGGACTGTATAGGAACCAGCGGCCATGTTAAGCTATACCGATTCTAGAGGCGAGGACAGGCGTACAGAGTATATAGTGATATATATGTATATATGGGCTATATAACACACCCTATGCGCTTCCGGCGTTTCTTGCTATTCCAAGAAAGCGACGGCTGCGCCTGCAGACGAAGCTGACTCCGCGGGCTTTGTTCGATATTCCTAATTACACGTTTCGGCACCCGGAATAGATCAGCAGGACGCCCTGAGCAGTAGACTGAGGCTTCCTACTTTTATTCCTGGATAGATTTAACCCTCTTCGTCCTAGGTAGCTCTTCGTCTGGAGTATAAGCTTTTGAATAATTTCCCTCGAGGGAGAATCTTTTTCAAGAGTCACCGAAAATAGGCGTGCGAGGATGCTATACCTATTGGTAAGAGCATCGAATTTGTCTGCATACGATGCGATGAAGCGGCTACGAGTCTTATCGATAACATTCAAAGAGTCCTTGAGATCACTCCCTTAATCTAGGTTATACAGCTTCAAAGGGCCTAACTTGTGTTACTCGTACTCATTTTCTTAAATTTAAACGTAATGTCTGTTGTAACTCTCAGGTAAAAGCTCCATTGCGAAATTAGTAACGGTTTGTCTGTTGTTTTTTTTGTTGTGATAAATAAAAAAAAGTACGTGACATCACTGTACTAATTGATAATATTTATTTAACTGATGCGGAAGTTCCAGTTCTCAAGTACGTGATATGTAATATCTATGGTCGGTAACGCGTCCTTCTGACGACCTTGGGAAGCCATGAAAGATGTCATCGAGTCAGGATACACCGCTATGGCTCTTTATTTATTTCACTCGAACACGTTTGCAGGATACGTCGTTAGATTTGCAGTAGGAAATTGTAATAGTTTTCCTGTGCAAGGTCGTAGAAGAGAGATCGGTTAAAGACACCCGTTAGATTGGCGGCAGGGGCCAGGTGGTCTATCGGTGTAAATATCTATTATACATTCGAGAGAGGATAGAGGCGCCTGATAGTTCGCGAGGGCGCCACGGTCGTCTCTTACGGCGCCACCGGTTCATTCCCCCATGAGTGCCCGCGACGCACGGACGTGAACGCGAGAATTGGGGAAGAGTTTCGCGGTTACGACGAGAATTCGCGAATCCCCATTAATAATTAATCGACGACGAGTGATCTATATACACACAGTGTTCGGGTTTGGTGAATGTGCTGCGTTCTGTGTTCGCGAGGCTTCTCAATTCGTGCCTACTGGACGCCGCAACTTGTGAACGGGGGACTTTTTATTGTCCAGTGAGAAAGAGGCAAGCCGAGAAAAAGGGATAAGTCTAGGGAGAGCTTGAGAAACTGGTCATTTTTTTTCTTCTTGCTTTCCTCCTGTCTCTATTATCCAATGAGATTATTCGCAAGGTAAGGAGAGATCCTCGTGACGTGTAATTAATGAGAATAACCAGGAAAATATTTCGTGGCACGGAATCGCATGGGATAATGATCAAAGGCAGTTTTATATGTGAATAATTTTTGATAATGAATTTCGTCAGGGCAGTTTTAACGCTTCGATGTGAAATTTATGATGTAGCTCATTATGTAGCATAAAGGAGGGTGTCGTGGAATGATAATGCAATGCCGAGTTGTAATATTAATTATTCACCACTGACTATTCCCATTCATATGTATGATGCTAATGGTGGGACGCGCGATTCATAATTTGGTCTTGATAGTTTTACTCCATTTAGATAATTGCAATGTGTGCTTGCGGTTTATGAGCAGAAATACGTTTGAAAGTGTTTATAACGATGATGTATTCGAGGTAAGGAAACGATAGTAATCCCGGTGTAATATCGTGCGATTTCAATCGATAAGCTAATCAATTATTAGCGCAATGTGCACGTAATGGAGATAGCGAGAAATCGGTGCAATTATGTGATGTTTTATTGCAATTCTCTTACTGTGCGAAATCTCTACAATTTATGCGAATCTTTATGGTTTTATATATCTACATATATAATATAAACGTTATACACATAGAACTGGGCCAGTGGTCGTCGTGTTGTAAACAATATTAATTTACGCGAGCAGCAATGCTTGAATATTCATCACACGGATTCTGCGTAAAGTCACGTTACACTAGAAATATCATTTTTAAGGTGTATATCGTATTAACTTTTTTTTAAAAACACTTTCTTCTGTCACCGCAGCTAAATGTCAATTAACATTAATGAAGACTTGCGATGTGAACGAACGTAACGGCGTTGACAGTTGTAGTTCCTGCTCTCTCGGAATTTATATTAGTAGAAATTAAATTCATAATAAAAAGGGTAGTCCTCTGAATACAATTCTTATCGGATACCTTGAATCGAGCCTTGGCAAATATGACAACCAAATTTTATTTGAACAAGTATTCCATATACGTCGGAGAATACTTTTCAATTAAATGGGACGCAGATATCGTTTTTTAAAGAGATGAATTATATGTATGTATATGGAATCCGTTTTGAGCTTCTCAGTGGATCGATTTTTATTTGGTATTTCGTTTTTTATACGCAATGTCCTCCTGAAATAAAACATCATAAACGCGTCTAGTAGTCGGTACTGAGTCGCTGGGATGCGTTAACGCGTTTACGAGGGCAATTCTTTTGCTCTAGAGCACTATAGGAAAATCGACCTCGGACCTCTTGGCGCAACTCATTATCGCGCAAGTAATCGTACGTTCGGTGCTATTAATATTTTTTTACTAACACGCGTAATTTCGTGAAGGAGGGTAAACTAAAATGGGGTAACGAAGTGCACGTTGAATGAATAATTGATTCATCTTTATATCCTAGGAGATCAGACGGTGAATATAAACAAGGGATAAAAGTGCGAGTCTATTGTAAATCGTAAAGAAGTAAAACATAACCTATGATCTTTATTATTCGTGATTAATGTGACCTAGTGTGAATTCTCTAAGAACTTTATTAAAAGATTCGTATAATTTGAAACTGTTGTGAAGGTGAGAGAGAGAGAGAGAGGGAGACAGAAATACGGCTACCGGAAGTGGAAGAAAGGGAAGGGACGAGTTCGATCGCTAAGTGAGACGAAATAAGAGAGGTCCTCTCTTCTGAAGAAAATTCATCGACTAAAGAAGAGAGCCACAGGGGGAGGCTCCAGCGCTGCGGATTGAGCGAGAAGAAAGGAAGACGTACCGGTGCGTAAAGGGACAAGAGAGAAGTGCTGCGAGTAATAACCCGAGTTGCCAAGGAGTTCAGCGGAGGGCCACTTCCGGTGAGGGCGCTGAGCATAAAGGTAAGAATAAAATATTCCATTCTTATACTTAAAGATAGGACAGTCTCTCTTGGTCCGTTCATTATAGATTTAGAGATTTCGTCTCTCCGAGCGATTCCAAGTGTTTCCTGCGACGTCCTTCCATGTGAAATATCATCCCAGTGCTTCGTTTCCGGAACGTCGAAAAATCTTGAGGAAGTGAAACCGTGTCGGAAGGAAACGATTGCAATGAGGAGATCAGAAATTGAGTGCATCCCTATTAAATACAACGATAACTTTGAATAACAAAAATTCAAAAAGTCACCCAGTATATAACAGCCGCTTGATTGCCATTCAAGAAATCTCTCATAATCTCCATTATAACTTGAAGCTTATTGAACATTGCGCAGAAAATTTGTTTAAGGATGAAATTATTAATTATTCAGGTACATAGATTTCAATTTAATCTCTTCTATATATATCCTGTCATTGCCCCCTCTCTTTATCGCTGTTGCACTAAAGGCAATTAGTACACCGAACCGTTTAGGTGAGACTTTTAATTTCATTTTGTTTGAACTCTTCCTATTTTCCTTCGACGACGACGTCGACGTCGGCTACCTGATTATTTCCTCTAACAATGACGCAAAGAAGATCGTTAGCGAGTTTCGAATACACGAACGCGATATTGAATATAGTGGCTCCTCGGCTCGTTATGATAATTGACATTGTCGTCGTGATAGCACAATAGCACGTGTCTCTACAAGCCGTACAATTATTAAGAAGAAAACGACTCCGAGCATATTTTCAATGAAGTTTTTGTAATCATGTCATCGAGTTATTAAGCGACTTGATTATCAATAGGCAAACTGATTACAGGCTCAGCGAATTCAATAGAATCATCCTACTTGTCTGTCGCCTTAACTTTCATCGAATTCAATAAACTTTTATCATTCGAAATCGTAGTTCATCCCTTCGCCTAGATTACTTTTCTTTCTCTCTCTCTCTCTCTCTTCGCCGCCAAAATGCATATCCAGACGAGGCTCTCTCACCTATAGTTTCTCCCTCTCTCTCTTACAAACTGTCAATCCCCTGTTTATGCCGTATCGCCGCATTAACGCAACTTTATTCATAACTGATAAGGACTCTAGACTCTGCGAATTCGATTCGGCTATGTGCTATTGTGTCCATTGTCTTTTCCTTATTACAATAGACTCACGGAAACACTGTGTTATCGTGCCGAGCATAGTACACTCGATTCCCAGTTATGTGTCTGATAATTTATTGACAGTTTGATAAGCGTCCGATTAGCGGTACCGATTTACATTCTTCTGGAGCGGTGCTTATCGAGTGACGTACCTTCGATAAGATCGTTAGCGAAATTTCGGGAGAATTTCACACGGTACGCATGTTTACGCGGAATTGAATCTTCCTGCAGGCATCCAGGGCAACGTCAGCGGAGTGGCAATCCAGGTTATCGGTAGCTCCGAACAAAGCGTCAACGGGTCTTGGGAATGGAATCGTTCACCTTCAGATTCTTTGACTTTTCCTTTGTTTTCATTACCAACGTCCAATCCTTCGGTGACATCAAATTATACGGATACACACGTCGTCGCGCGAAGGGAATTCCTGTGATTTCTAGTTACGACTTTTGGGACGCTTGTGCATACCGATCAGCGTGACTGTTTCTCATTTTTTGGTCAGGCACGATTCTATTATACCTATGGATATACGTGTGCACACGTAGAACGGGTATCGGCTATGGCATTAAGAATTTCTAAAATTCGTAAACTGCTCGATTCTTATCGTACGCGGCAGAGCGTTGAGTTCTCGAAATAACACACGGGCTTCCCAGGAGTGAATGTCATCGTCAAACGATTACGACTTGTCGATGCGTATTGATCGTCCGTTTTAAACGCGACATAATCAAAACGGAAGCGTAACGCTTCTCGCGCGCCACGACCCTCGTGTGACCGTTTCGTGCATCAGAGACTGCGGCTGGTCGATATCGCAATAAGACGTGCCGAAGGAGTGTCGCCATTTTTTTTTTTTCTTTCGTGAAATAGTATTCGTAGAAAGGGAAAATTTATATATAACGGTCGGAGGGAATACATCCTGAAGGATGAGGAGGGCGGGTGGGGGGGGGGGGTTGAGAGGTCGAGGGGAATGGGAGTTCAACGTGAAAATAGTGAAAGACGGCTCTGAGAAATGAGCGATGGCCGATCGATGAGGTTTCTCGAACCGTTGGGTGGGTGGGGTGGGTGGGGGGGCCGAGAGGGGGGAGCAGAGGGTTCAGGAAGAAACTATGAAGCCAGTTAATCCCGTCGGTGTAACGAGGTACGGGAGGATGGGGGGGGGGGGGGGTTATAGGTACGATCCTGCGACAATAAGGACTCATGATTTTTCAGTTATTTTTGGAAGCTGCGAATTTTCCAATTTCGTTCGTAGGTCCTTCTGGAGCATTTCGGTGATACCGCATTCGATCGCTCTCGTATTCCAGGAAAAATTCTTTTAACGACGACCAAGTGCCACGTGAGTGGGTCGTTCTGCTTATTGCGGTATGGCGTTATGTGCCTTGTGTGGATAACGGGGAACAGTCGGGGACGTGTGTCGCTGCGCGTGTACGTATATTTATTGCGTGCGAGGGTGCTTTGCGTGCGTGAATTCTATAAATAGACACGCCGCGAGAGACATGGACGTTCTACGATATAATTGTCGGGACTCTCTTTCGCACGACAGATACGTCGAAGGTTGTTTTAATGGGGCAAGCCGATGGTACTGATTATGATTCTGGGGCAGGTACAGAGATTGGCTCGTGCGAACTATTGACCGGGTTCGCACGTTGTTCCAGAGGATGACGGGAGCCAAGTCCTTTTGGTGCGTATAGATGTGTGGATATATTTTGTAATGCCACTTTTTACGGTCTCGGACAAATAAATGGCGGCACCGGAAATAATTAATAAAATACTGAATTTATTGGGCGCCAGGTATAACCGGTGGGGGGGGGGGGGTGGAGTAGCGGTACAAACAGAGGTTATGTATGTTGTCTCCTGTAAGGACACCCTGGCGAGCTCTTAAGGCGGTTGGGTCCTGGCTTTGGGAGGCAATAATAAAAATCGGAAAACTAGGGAGGTTTGTTATAAAAACTACTGAAATTATTATATTTTATACAACATCGAACTCGCGGAACGAAAATCCAGGGACGCATCGATTTATTTTAAATAGAAAAATCTAACCACAGATTGTTGAATACACGATAGAAAGACAGCCGGAACAGCCCTGAGCGTCTGTCATCGCTTGTCCAGTAGCTCCTACCATCCACAGGAGCATACTCACCTGGATTGTAGGTTTTTCGAACGGATGAGGATACGATAAAAAAATTAAAAACTCGGTGCCGAACGATAACGCGTCTATCCAGTAATATCATCCCGGGTTTAATCAGGTTCGCCGTTACATCGGTTTCGCTAGCGAGCTCGCGATCGTCAATTGTTTTGACGATTCCGATAAAATAGGTCCTGGCATCCTGCTAGGTTAGGATGGCCGCAGTGCCGTTTCCGGTAGGCTGGAATCACGTCCGCCTCCACTTCCTCGATGTTCGGCTTCACGTCGCTTCTTCAGCCCCTGTGTGCAGTGTGAACCTGAAGACGCTCGCCGCTTGCTTCGCGTAGTCGAGCCGCCAGGTCGTGTCCTCCGGTCTTGACGTCACCTCTCCTCGACAGCGTCAGGCCCGTAGTTGGCTCTCTCGGGCCCCGTCTCGATAGAAATTTTATCGAATCCTCTCGAATTTGCTTGAGGAACTCAAAAACAAAGGAAGTCATTGGCCAGGGGGAGATGAATAAAAATTCTTAAAATAAAGTCAGTCCAACGGCACGCGAAAC
Organism: Trachelus tabidus; assembly: GCA_030142655.1. Lineage (NCBI taxonomy): Eukaryota > Metazoa > Arthropoda > Insecta > Hymenoptera > Cephidae > Trachelus > Trachelus tabidus. Next base: position 119,012 of record JARQTI010000154.1, on the reverse strand, counting down.
GCTGCGTAGCCCATCAGGCCCCACGACGTAGCCGAATTCGCGTACACGTGGGGTTCGAAATGCCCCACGTCACAGTATGCATACGTGGAACGGGGGTTAGGTATGCAGTGTCCTGACTTTGGTTCTCTGTAATCTGTATAGGAAGGCACGAAGGTTGGCGATTGGACTGCAGGGGGGGGGAACGGGGGGAGTAGGGACTGGAGGTCTGGGACGGTATAAAATAGGCAGTCCAGGGTGGCCGGTGGGTGATCGAGGGTGGCTGGTTCTGGGTGGCGCGCGGGAGCTGGTGTAAGGGGGGAGGTGGTGTGTGTGGCAAATCGGCAGAGCGGCCGGCGTTACCGTCGCATTTTAGAGAGGACTGTGGCACTGGATAGAGGTAGGCTGGCTGGGATGGCTGGCTGACGCTGGCAGAGAGGCCAGGGGATATATAGCCGACACGTCTCTCTGGCTATGCTGTATTCCGGCAGGCCTCTCTACCCTGCTTCACATTCTCTCTCCCTTATTGCCGCTCCTCTGTCCCTGCCTTGGTCTCTCTCTCTCTCTCTCTCTCTCTCTCTCTCTCTCTCTCTCTCTCTCTCTCTCTCTCTCATCCTCCCTCCCTCTCTCTATCTCTTTTTCGTTCTCTCTCGGCTCTTCATCTATCTCTGCTTGTCTCCCTCGGCTCAACCGACTCTCGGTCCCTTTCTCTGTCTCTCTCTCTCTCTGTCTATCTCCTCGTTCGCTCATTCGTTCAATACTCCGAGAGAGAGAGAGAGAGAGAGAGAGAAGCAGCTCGCAACCCAACGGATTCACGGAACACGGTCGGCGGCTATACTGATGGCTCTCGCGCACACTGTTACTACGAGACCCAATCGCCATCAGCCTCCTCGTCCTACGTGAATACGCCGATCACGCGAAAAAGGAACTTCAATGGAGTTTCCAATTCCGCAGGAAGATCTCCTGGTTGGACGCTGCTCTCTCCTGCGTGGACAAGAACGCGGGATAGACGAGTCATCCTTATACCCGAGAGACTCATGTCTCGTGTGAAACCCCCCGCCTCCTATGCCCGAGCTGATCTTCCTTCAGATTTTGAAAATTCATTCTGACGTTATATTAATTCTCATAACTACAATGGCAACGTGGCCCCATTTTTTTCGGTGCATCGCGAGGCGACAGGGGACACTCGAAGCCATTCGAGAATTACATATTCCCGGCCGCAGTATGAGTATGGCCGACTCATTAGAATTTCTCGGGAATCCTCGTATCGAGCAGCTGCAACTCACTCGGATTCGATGCAGCAGCTTTCGGACACCAGCACCGAGAGCTGCACCCGTTCCTTCACCTTGGCACGCAAGCGTGTTATTTTTTTACTTTTTCCCCTCTTCCCTTCCGCCCCTCCGTCGCCCCTCTGCCCTTCCTCTCTTTTTTTTCTCCTTCCCAACCGGCAATACCGACTGCCTCGGCTATTCTCCCGGCGTTAACGCGACCCGGCCCTGCACCAGGTTGAAAAAGTTGAGTTTGTACCGCGTTAACGCCGCCTCCCTCCTCCCCACCGAACGTCTTCGTACCCCGACGCCTACGTGTCGCAGAGATGCCGCGGGGTATCCGTGATGCTCTTGTCGCAGTGACTCCTCTGTATTTTCTCCTTGCGTTCTCATGAGGTCGCTCGGCGATCACGTGCCTCTGCACGACGCATACGAAAAACGTCGCGGAGCTGCTACGCAGCCAGGTGGCAATGCGAGCGACAGGGAACGAGACGCCTTTTCTATTTTACTGCCGAGGCGCGCTTAACGGATCGTTTATCGCTCGACTTTATATCGCGCGATTAAATTTCGTCGCTCGTTGAAAATTTTCTCGAACTTTGCCAATCGGCATTTAATCGTTCACGCTTGGCCCGTTTCGCTCCTTCTTTGTTCTGGCTCCCTCGGTCTCTCTCTCTCTCTCTCTCTCTCTCTCTCTCTCTCTCTCTCTCTCTCTCTCTCTCTCTCTCTCTCTCTCTCTCTCTCCCTCTCTCTGTAAATCTGACACTCAATCAGGAGGCTGCGTATACACTGTCGCACGTATGGACCCAACTGACGGACCGGCTGTCTCCTTCGTTGCCTATACTTCGGTTCGCGTTAGCCCGTCTTCCTCCACGCCTACGTACGTAACCGTAGAATTCTTGTCCGTGGCAAAATCGTTCGTTCGCCACAGCCTGGCAGATCCGTAGCCACCTTCTAGGCTTGGTTTTTGGCCACGCCACCTGAAAACTGGTCGTCGAGAGGCATTATCGCTACGTTGAGAATGCTCTCACGCGAGTGCCCCGGACTCTACGCTGTGCTCGCCGAGTGGCCGTTGGCGTCGAGTTATTTTTTGCAGTGACGTTACGGCGAGGCGATAGGAACGGATCGTAGCCACTGCCTTCTGTACTAACCCAAGCTGAGCTAAGTACGGCAGGACGACTCGCCCAGGGCACCTATACGCACTCTTACTTGTATTGTCGTTACCCGCGTTTTACTTATCCCGGGGACGTCGTGTGTATATCGCCCGGCTGTCTCCTCTGCGTTAAGTCCTACGTTTGTATTCCATGCTGGTATCTCGAACTGTGAATTGTACTTAGGGTCATGTATAATGTAATGTGTATATATAGCGTTCTTAATACTCCCGAGCATTTTCTACGCGTGCAGCGTAGCGCAAACAGAGGCTGGAACGTTGGGTAGCTCTGCTGCGCATCGACGCAGAGTCATGCATGTTGGAGATATATATATATATATATATATATGAGTGCTCGACGTTGATATGTATACGGGAGGGACAGTACTGTATCGCGCTGCACTCTACGTGTTTCTATACCTAGAAAGTCATCTCCCATCGCGCATCGCCTTGGTATCTCGTCCGGTCGTCCGGCCTACACAGCAAATAGAACAAACGCTGCTTACTAGTCGGCGACGAGTAAAGCCCGTCTCACGCGTACGAAATTCGCGCGATTCTACAGAAGGATAAATTGACGCTGGGTCATGTGACGCGTACGAGATGACGTTACGATTAAAAAGAGACGGGGGGAGAGGGGTTGTGAATTCGGTGTTTGTTGGAAGGTTAAATGTTTTTTTTTCTGTGTAATTAATGAGAATCACAATTTTTTTAGTTGTAATTTACTCGGTGTGATTGAGGCTGGGAATTCATTTGGTTTGCTGAGTGTTATCGTGTGACTTATTGTGGAATGGGTTAGATTAGGTTAGGTTTTGGTACATATACATGTATACGATCGTATGGCGTAATAGTGTCCTGACTTGTCGCTTCTATGCGATAAACGGTAATTGTGAATTCGGCTTTAAGGACCAAGGGCAGCGTGATTCATGATACCGCACGATTCACAGTTCTCCGGGTATCGTTCAAGGACTCATCGGCCGACGCGGTCAAAAGGATTTTCGCCTACCTCTTCCATTAGAGTTATTTCGCGTTCGAGACGACGTAGAGGAGACGCGCGCTCCTCCACGCGGACCTTTTCGTAACGCTCGCTGCCGAACCTTATTCGGCGCTACAGTCCCCACCCATTAACAGGACGAATTCGGTGCGAGGCCATTGCGCTCAGCCAGCCCTCCTCGTAAGAGGGTTTCTCTTTCTCTCTCCCTCTCTCTCTCTCTCTCTCTCTCTCTCTCTCTCTCTCTCTCTCTCTCTCTCTCTTTCTCTCTCTCTTGCCTCGCTTCCAACCAACTCCGACTGTACGAGCGTACACCACCCTATTTTCTACCCAGGTCGACCTACCGCCCCGTAACTCGGCTTCAACCTTCTATCTTTCTCTCTCTCTCTCAGGAGGGCTTTTCAGCTCTAGTCCGGGCCTAGAAAATCCAGCCCCGATTCATTCCAACGGACCTCCACGTTGTGTCGGTTAACGCGTACCTGGCACTCGAGTCGCCAGTCCCTCCTGTGGCTCAGCGAAGCGTACGAGCGAACGGAGCCGTACAGTCAGCCAGTCCGACGCTCGTATAGAATTCGAACGAAATGAAATTCTCGCCAAGACGCCGGCGAGCCAGGGCGACGGAGGAGGCGGAGGAGACACACGCGATTTAACTTGGCCGGGAAGCGCGTCCTTTGTCGTTCGATAGAGGCCGCGCTCGGTAACTTCGCCTCGACTCTCTCTCGATGCGTTAACGAGATTATCTTACCTAGGCTCGTACGCAGGCTTATACACAGCTCCTAGATGGGTTTACGTCATCGCGTTGTACTCGGAATCGCTGTGCGTACGTTTATTCTTGTGTTTGCCGTGTGTCATTATGTCGCTTGCATGGATATCGGCCTTGTCGCTGTGTATCAACGATAATTTCATAAGAATAGGGCACCGGCGTGTAGACGTCGCCGTTGAGACTGCTGCACCAGTGGCCATTTTCGTTTGCTTTGGCACATGGCGCAGGTGTGCCTCGCTTGCGATGATGGGGAGCCGTTCGACCTGGTCAGCTCCGAGATGTTTTATTAGTCGGGGAGGAAGGGGCCGAAGGGAGGAGGGAAGAGAGGGAGAGAGAGAGACTGAGAGAGAGAGAGAGACTGTCACTCTGGGAGTAAAAACGTATTTACGTGTATATACCGATGGCAGGGCGACGGTGTCGCCAATTGTGGATGGGCCCGAAGGAATCAGGCTGATGCCACGAAGAAAAAGGGGAGGCCTGAGAAGTGTCGCCAGTTCTGGAATTTTCGTAACGCCGACACTCGTCTTGGCCATTCGGCTTAATTGCTCTTTCTCTCTCTCTCTGTCTCTCCCCCTCTCCCTCCATCTGGCCTTTATGCATCTCCTTTTGTTCCTCATGCTGGTTCCACGATTCTTTCCTATCTTTGTCCTACCGCTATGTTACGTGGGTCGCGGCGCGACGGCGACTGCGACGCTGCGGGCAGCGTCGTTTGTCTTCTAGCATCGTTGTCGTTGGGAATTCGTCAGATCGATACTCCACGCTCAGAGAGACGGAACCGCCATGAGTTCTGGAAGCCGCCCAAAGACTCGAACGTGATAACGACTAAGAGTAACCTAAGAAACGTGTACCAAATCTTTTTTTTTTCTTTTTAATCTCGCCAAACTAGATAACGTTAGATAACGAGCTATCCCTTAGGAGTGGGCATTCACGAGAATTAAGCTCGTATCACGGAGCGTGACGAGCAAGGATGGATAAACCGATTCTGCGGAGTACGAAAAAAAAAAAAAAATTAAATACGTCAAACGCTCGTAACCTCGTACACCGTGCTTCCATTGAGAAAAATAATTGTGCATACCGCGCAATATATAGATATAGTCTGCACGCTCGAAGCAGATCATAAATAATTCTACAGCGACTGTATAACCAAGTTTTAAAACATTTCCGTCTCAACGTGGCGTTAAAGCGTACCGCGATAACGATCTCACCTCAGGCTTTACCCCGCAATTAATTACCTCCACCTTTGCGCGCAAAGAATGGCTGAAATTCACCGACGGTCAATTATATTCTTCGTATTCTCTCTCACGGCTGTCCCTTTATAACGGATTCGCGTTATACGCCAGGCGTCTCTTGGGCTCGTCTTCTCCTGACGGCGCTCGGTCACATTTGGTTGTATTTATGGACTGCACTCGCTGCCGTTGCCGCCCGAGCGCCAACGTCTCGCGCGAGCGTCGCAGACCCACCGAAGGTGACTCTTGCGGCCGACGAAGACCAAAAGGTAGGCGATACCAAAAAAAAAGAAACACAAGAGAACGCATCGTACGAGTTACTTTCCACGCGTGGCACATTTTTTCAGGGGGCCAACCTCGCGTCACTCTTCAACGTTGAGTAGTCACTCGTGTCGACATATTATTTGTCTCGCTTCACGACTAGAAGCCCGTATTGGGCTTTTTCGAGGGTTTGACGACGGAAGGGACGCCTGGTGACGACGGTGACTGGGGAAGGTCGAGGGGGGCCAGGGGGGGAAGGGGGATTGAGTTCCAGTAGGAGATGACGCGGACAGGGGTTGGCCAAGCTTGTACCGTGTGTAGTGAAGTCTATAAAGGAGTGCTTTATTGATCTGAGTTTGAACGCGGCACTAGGATGCCGATATATAGCTTCGTCTATAATGGTAGGCTACGAATAAGGGGGGTAAAGCTCTCCGCTCGCGCATATCCGACTATACCCTTTACCTCCCTTGAAACATCAAATCGGTGGGTGGGGTGTTATCTCTGCACCTGCCTTTTCACTGTATTTCGCTATACGTCTTGACTGGATTGTTAGACGTCGAATTTTCTTATACGATTTTTACTTTACCCCTCTCGCACACCCCGGCCCTCCCCGCTGGCCCACCTGCGTTTATTACTTCCGGTGCTGTCACGCGACCTTGATCGTGACGTTGACGTTATTTAGTCCGACGCGAACCCGTGCGAACGAGTTTTCGGTTTTCGTCCCAGAGGATCACCGTCAAAGTCCTCGAGATCTTTTCCGGTCGACGAGGTTGCTGGACGCGACGTCGACGTCCTCCTGGTAACGAACGGGAGTAACGCCAGCATCACCTGTCTGATACAGATACTGCCAACGCGCGTTTACTTACGCACTCGAAGAATCGTGCTCGGCTAGGGATGTATAATTTGTAGGTTAATAAAAGGAAAAAAAAAAAAGGAGAAAGGATAAAAATGGAAGAAATGAAACAAAAACGTCTCCATAGGATCCAAGGATTAGTCGTTCATGCCGCTAGGTGCTCCACTCGTTCAAGGTCTGGGTCAGCGGGTCAATCGATGAAGAAATACGGTTAAGCCTCGCTAAGCGTCAGAGGACGAACAGCGAGGGATCGAGATTTCGGGTACGAAACGGAGAGAGAAAGGGGTTAACGAAAAAGTGAGAGAGAGAGGGGGGGAGAGAAGTCGCTCGTCAAAAAAGTTATAGGGGAGAATTTTTTAATGGTCTGTATGTGCATAGATATACACATAGCCAAATATGCCCTACACATGGTTTTAAAATACGTTGACACTCGACACTCATGATACAGCGGCCGCGATTATACTCTCATACTCTCGAGGGATACGGGGGGCACGGAGTTCGCATAATGGCCGTGGGCCTTCTCGATATCGGCGAATGAAACGCCCGGAGGTGAAGTTGATGCCAGCGTAGATTGGGGGGGGGGGAGGGGGCGGTGGGGGGGTTGTGCCCAGCCAGCAGCCCATGGGTAAGAGCGTCGGAATCCCAGAGAGCACGGTTTACCGTGTAGTGGTGTAGTGACGTATGGTGGTGAGGGAGGAGGGGTGGGTAAGGGGGTTGACCGGGGAGAGGGGGAGGTGGGGCCCCAGGAGGTGCAGCAGCAGCCGGTGCAACGGCGAAGCCGCCGTTGGGCATCGCGGACCAAATCGGCCTGGCTGGTATCTCTGCAGCTCGGGTTCCGCGGATAACGCCAAGCACGGCAACGGTAACGAGCATCAAAGAGCCGCGGGGTCAAAGACACCGGCGTATACCGACAGGACTGGCAGGGCCGGCGAGTGCGCTGAAATGCTTGCCTCGGTATCAAGAGCCCCTGTCACCCGCCCCTGTCCTCTCTCTCTCCCCCCCCACCGATATACCCATAGGCAACGTCGTGTTCGTTAGTGCACGGGTGCATAGGTGTGTGTTCACGGTCCTGGATACTGCCAGTTGTGAGCTGCAGATCCTGAGCCCATTCGATGTCTATGTATACTTATGTGCATATCCCGTGGATCATTACGTTGGCAGAGGGGCTGGTTTGACCCCGTGGCTGACCCCGGGAGTTATCGATAGGTATAAATACCGAAGCTGATTATTGGGTGTTAGAAGGTTTGAAGGCTGTTTATGTTTTTTTGGCTAGGGTGACGCTGGTGGAGGCGTAGTACGTATGAGGGTGGACCCGGGTCAGTGAGGTGATCCTCGGGGAGGATGTCGGGGATCCGAGTGGGACTTCAGTAAGGTGGCGTGCGTAATGATTTTCAATTTGATCCTGAAAGAGACACCGGTTCACCTTTCGTAGCTGTCCTTGTTTCTCACGTGGGTATCGGACCTGCTTCGCAGCAGCATCCCGTGCAGAGTTCGTATCGCGAACTTCAATAAATCTGCAACCTCAGTGTTCGCGACCTCCGGTTTATCTGTCGTCGTTGGCTCTGTCTCTCTCGGTACTCCTGCGCGGACCTGGAGCCTCGTCATCCTGAGGCCGGCGCTCGTAACAAGTCTCCGGACTACAGATGGAACGCGAACTCCTCTCGAACGTCGAACTCCCGTGAACACAGTGCAGGGCGGAGGGCTGGACCCACGGACTTCGGGTACCGAGGAGTCGCCGTGAGTCGAGGGGGCTCCAAAATCGAGGAAAGGACAAGGACGGATAGTTGTGAGACCGTGAGAGAATCATTCAACGTGAGAGGGAGAGAGATAGAGCGAGTATCAGTTTCCCCGTACCCTGATGAAAGTGGTTTGGGAGGAGGGGGAGAGAGAGGGGGGGGGCGAGGGAGAGAGAGACCAAGAGAGAGAGAGAAACTCAGCGTGCTGAAGAGCAGGAGCGCGTGCTCACAGAAACTCTACTTCTCTCCCTGTTCCGCCATCGGCATTGCTGCTCCTGCTGCTTCTACCTACCACCACCGGCACCCGTCATTACTACTACCAGGAGTCGCTGGCACCGGCAGGCGTCGTCGTCGTCGTCGACATCATCCTTTTCCCTGTGTGAGATCCCGACCGCTTGGACTCACCCCACAACCAGTGGCTGCTGTAGAGATGGTGATGGTGCTCTTCTCTCTCTCTCTTGCTCCTCCACCTTCCTCCCCTCCCTTCCAGCCCCCCTCGGTTCCTATTCTCCCTCTCCGGTATACGCCTAACCCCCTCGATCCAACCTCACTACTACGCTTCCCTAACTTCTCCTGAATCCCCGCCGACCTGAACCCCCCCCCCCTACCCCACCCCGGCCCGCGCCACCAAGCGACGCGCGCCTGGCGAGCGACACGACAGCTCTGCGATTATCTTTTGTCCGATCGTAGCGGCGTCGCGACGTACGCGCGCGCGCTTCTACGTATATATGTATATACGTGCTATAGCAATCTTCCATCTGTGTTTGTTTATGTATATGAGAGGGGAAGTGTACGTGTTGGGTCACGATGCTCTAAGGTCTCTCTCTCTCTCTCTCTCTCTGTGGTATACATACGCGAAGGCTGTGCGAAATGACGCCAGGTCGTTGTTGGCATCGCTGTGTTACTTGTCCTCTGTGTTACTTTTTTTTTCAAGTAATTCCCACTCAGTTCGACTTCAATGTTATTACTTAGGCTCTTTATGTCTAGCGGAACCTGATGATGACTACCGATGCTGTTGGGGATTCTGGAGGCGTCGCACCTGTCGACGCTCACTGACGCGTTTCATTTCTTGATTTTGAGCTACGAGGTGGACCCTGAGGTTCTGTTTAATTTCAAATTTCTCTTTGACACTCGTCCGTTCTTTTTTTCGGGCCCGATCACTCCGACGTCTCCGACAGTCTCTCGTTACGACGACGACGAAGTCGATGGGCGCTTTTGACTGGCAGATTTAAATTCGAAAACGAAAAACGTTCTCGGAACGATTCGCGGGATTGAAAGATGGAGCTGATAGCAGAGAACCGTGTCGAGGGAACGTATAGAGCTCAGAGCGGGTATCGAAGCTCGGGCGGCCGTGACGGTGACGTCTCAAACCCCCCCCCCCCCCTTCCACCCACCCGTCAGGGCTGTCTCTTCTAGCCTCTCCCGTCTTCTTGGGAATCGGACCTAGACTGACGGAAGGTTGGAGAAAAATGAGTGCAGAGGAAATAACGAAATTGACCGAGCACGTGGGAAATGATAATGGATCCGATCTACGTCCTATCGCACATCGATCGTTACCGAGAGATCGTAATAATTAAAAAGAAAAATTATCGTCATTTGTATACAAGAGAGCAATGAGCTTTTTCTGTTATAAAAATGTATTTTTTTTTTAGTAATTTTGAATGACGTTTTTGTTCTACTGTCCACGTGGTACACGCACGTGTACGTGGAAGTAATAGCAGTGAGAAGTTATTATGTCAATTTGAAATTTAAACATATTTTCATTGGCAATCAAGATTCAACTTAATCGACGCGTTCGATAAGACGTCGATAAAGCGTTTAGCGATTTTAGTACGGTCTTACCTTTTCTTGCACGCGGCCAATAAATCGTCAATGTCATTCGTTTCGTTGTAGTCTGTATATCTGAAAATTTTTTGCTTTTTTTTTTTCGTTCTTTTCTGTTCATTCGAGCGAGATATAATGTGGGAGGGAGAAAAAAAAGAAAATAAATGCCGCCTATTCGTCAAACCGATCCAACGATGACGGAGCGCGCGAAATTCTCAATGTCCATCTCGTGGCCCGATGTGTCTACTCGGCGATCTTATAATTCGGTCCTCGTTGCCGCGGCCAGAAGTCGACGCGACTGGAATATAGGCGCACGTACGAACACACACGGGCTTACTGGTTGCGGCAACGTTTTGCGGCAAATCGCAACCGCCGGACCTACGAGAAACGCAATACTCCTCCGAGAAGGCCAAAGTGTCGCTGGTTACGCGCGAAAATCGCGTTAGTGCGTATTATCGGACGCGTGTGTGCGCGCCTATACGTACGATATGTATGCTGGCTATGCAAAATCTTGCCAAGAAGTAGGTAGGCGGATTTATACGCGGTGTGCAAAAGTGCTAGGCTCGTTCTGCGAATCGCAGTCTCGTTCGTGTAATTTTCGCACTATGTGTATACAGTCGGCATTATTATGTTTACATATAAAATATTAGTGTTGCCCGAAATTTCGGAAATCAATGAAAATCGTATGGAAATAAAATTGGCACAGCTGCTTGAGCAGAATCAATTTAAAAAAGCATAACCGTTTGATGCCCTTTGATTGGTGATGTATTTTAATTGAAAAAAAATTTTCGAACAAAAAATTAACTCGGGTCATCCAGTATTGGATCTTATCTTAATTTAATTAAGTCATCGCGAAACCCATTGCAGCTCCGAGTTACCTAACGGTGGAAGAATTTGAAAATTCATATTTTGATTATTCATATTGTTTTTGGTGCGGTGAGTTCGCACCGAACTTTACGAATTCTTCCATTGCCTAGCCAGGCGGAGTCCACCAAAGTGGGCCTCACATTATAACGTTATTTCGTTGGCAAGGTCACCACTTCCGGTTTAAGCCATGAAACTGATAATAGTGCAACCGATGAGAAACTAGAGAACAGTGAAATTTCCACTTGTCATTTATTTATTTTTCTTACTTGCCTAAGCTAAATTTAGATGCGAAACAGCCCCGCTGCTTTTGGTTAAAGGGTTGAAAGCAACAGGATTGGGAATACAGTAGAAAATTAGCAGCTAAAGAGCCCGAAGTTGTTATATACTTATTCAAAGCTATTATACCGAGGTGGCTGTGCCAACTTTATACCCGTGAAAAACTTTGTAAACGATCCCATAGGCAATTTCCTGATTTTACTTCGCACAGTTAGCTCGGACACGAACCATCATTGGCGCGAATTATTTTAATGCATAATCAGCAAATCTATTGTGTTTAATTGCACATGAATTAGCCAGGTTTTCTTTATTAAATACTTTTTTTCCCCCGTTATCCACGGGGTGATTATATCGTCGCTCGGTCGGTAAGGTAGATCTCTTTGCGCGGCCTTAACGATATCTACTCTTACATCTGTCACAAAGTACGCAGCCCAGAGGTAATAAATGAAATCGGCATTTTCTTAAGATCCTTTTATCTTTACTGCCAACGTACTTCATTCGCTTGGCAGAGCACTTCTAGGCGCACGGATTCCGTGCGAGGAAGTCGAGCTCCTTCGGATAACCTTGCTGGAATGTCTCGCGCCGGTTCGCACGGCCAGGTAGTCAGGGCTGGATCGACGGCGGCGGTAGCGGCAGCTAACAGCACTGTGTCGGTCCCTACAAATTTTTCTCGCTCAAGACTGACTATGCTTACCATTATATGCCATTCGTGATTTCGTGAAAGATCCGTTCAGACGAGGAATACCAGAGCAGGATGGGTCAATGGTTATAGTTTTTTTTTCTAGCGCCAGATGCAAGAGTAATATAAAACAGTGGCCGGAATGCCTTTGGTTATTATCAACGATGCTGAGAGAATTGGTCCATTTGACTTTATCAACGTAATTGACGGTGCACCTGTATCCTCTATGGTTGTTTAACAAATTATTGAAAGCGCTCGCTGGTTATCTAGAGAGAATTGACTTTTCGCATCTGTCATGGGTCAGCGATGCGAATATTATTGGATGCGTATAGGGAATTTTCGTGACTGTCAGGTACGTGGTGGGGAGGCTGCTGCGTTGATCTCTATTCCCGGTACGTAGTGCTCTAGCTGCGCGGTCCAGCGCTGTTACTTCCACTGAACTATTGGCTTTTGGTATCTAGATGTGGGATGCACCGAGAGTAGTCAGGAGACGACGGTCCAGAGGTGGATGCTGGTGGGGTGAGCCGGGATGCGGTTATTCGGAGAGTCGTGGGGGAAAGGTGGGGAGGGGGGACGAAAGCGGGGAGGTAGGTATCGAGAGAGAAGGAGATAGGAGTGAGACAGATGGAAAAGAAATTTACGATATTTTACTCTATTAAATTTTAAATGCCGGGCATTGTGCGTTATAGTGGCATTTAAGTTATTAGGAGTGACGTAAGAGAGACAACAAGCGATATCTTGTAGAGCTGAGAGATGGCATTGGCACATTTTTTTTAAGAGAATAATTGTTTTTTTAGTATAACATATTTTGGTGCGATCAGCTGTCTTTGTTTTTTTTTTTAATTTCATTCTTCGACAATTTAGTTTCAGGTTTTCTTCGTATATTCGTTGCTTGGTCGCGGTGCAGTTTTATCTTTTTCTTTCGTTTCTCGTATCGGCGAGCGATTCGCTTCGCTAGACCTTTAGAAGCGCGACTTTATTAACGAGTATTTCCGCTTTCATCTCGAGAATCCACGACTTGCGGGAATACCTGAGAGTGCATACACGTAGAGAGACTAGGTGCTCGTCGCGTTCCTTTTTAGTTTTGCCAGTTTTATTAAAAAAAAAATATATAAAAAAATTTTAAATAGTTTCCCACGTTTATCGAGCAAGTTTGGCACATATCTGATTCCGTGCAGAATCAATATTCACGAGCATTCGTAAGAGTCCGTAAACGTACCTTAAATCATCGATCGTCTATGACTAATCGTATGTCACTCCGAGCGTAACGTTCAGGAATGAAATAAAAAAGAGAAAAAAAAACTATGACTTGTACCATTCACTAATTTCACCCGGAATACATAATTACGTAGTCATAACAATCACATCCCTCCAAGTAGCAAAAGAAACCACCAGCACGTGCGCGTCCGTTCACTCCATGCGTTACCATGACAACAAGTTTCCAAGACAATTCGAACTTGTTCCCACCAATTCCCAAGGTGCAACGACACCCCCCAACCACTCGTCATTAATTTCCAGATTTCGTCTCCACGTGACATTCCGATCCCCAAATTGTCCAAAAAATACAAAATGTGTACAAGCAGTAACGAGCGAAACCGTCCGCTAGTCGCAAGAGCGTAACCAAGACTTTTGCTCCTGGGTAGTCAAAAGGCTGGCTATAGTCACAGTCAGTCTCACTCAGAGGCAAGGCAGATAGTCAGACACAGCGAAGCAGGGCTGCCAAGAGGAAGGAGAAAGGTGCTGTTGGTCGAGGGAGCTGTAACATGGGAATGGTTGCCGGCCACGAGGACAAGGTGAGGTAGGAAGTGGGAGGGGAGGGGATGATTGCCGGCGGCGGCGGGGGCGGGGTGTGGAGGGAGGGCAGCCTGTAGCGGCGCGCGGCGGGGAAAGGGTGAGGTAGCAGTTTTAGTGGCCGCGACGCGGTGCGTCGCGGAGTGCACGGGGGACGGGGAGGGGGAAGAAGGAGTGTCGGAGACGAAGAGGCGAGGTAACGAACGAACTCGATGCTCAGCGTCGTAAGCGAGTAAGAGTGTGAGAGAGAGAGAGAGAGAATGAGTGAAAGGGGACGGAGAGCGGCAGAAGCTTTGGTCGCTCTGTTCGTCTGTCTGTCTGCCTGTCCGTCCGACCGTCGGTCGGTCGGTTCTCTCTCGTCGTCGGATTCGCGGGTGGTGCTAGAGGCGTCCAAGGGGCTAGGGACTGAACTGGTACGAGGAGCAAGAGGGGCCGGGGTGAAGCCGGGACTTCGTTCTGTCTCACTCGCTGGTCGTCTGCACGGTGACGCGCGCGCGAGAGGAACACAGAGAGAGAGAGAGAGAGAGAGAGAGAGAGAGAGTGAGAAGGTTGAGCGACGACGGTGACGCTGGCGGCTCGGGGAAGACCCGGGGGAGGGGAAATGCCGGGTAAAGCCAACTGCTGTTAGCAGGCGGTGGAACCGTAGCGAGGCGAGCCGAGGCAGCCCAGAGTCGAGGACCGTTGGGGAGAGAACGAACGAGCGACGACGACGACGACGACCATCTTGTGTGTGCAATGCAACGCGCGGGCCTCTGACGACGAGCTGACACAGATCCTCTTTCCTTGCCGCGACTCTTCAACGACAGTTATTCCTCTACTTAGCTCCGTGCGTAATCAGTACGTTCCGCAGCCCGACGGACGTAATGCGCGGCTTGGTGTAGCACGTTATTATACTGCCGGTGCCGAGAATGTAGCGGGAAATTCAAATCTCGCGGTTTTATCGTGACGCTCGTTGCGGCTGATTACGAGGCGCTGGTCTATTCCTCGAGCACGTGGAGATTTTACACTCTTCGACGTACGTGCCCCCCCGTGTACGTGTGACGTTTCGCGTGAGCTTGTGTCAGTGTCGTCCGTTACTTACGCACACGAGCGTACCGCGGGGCGTATCGATGTGCCGGTATCACTGTGTTTATATGTATATTTATACACGTGTGTGGTGATGTCAGAGAGAGCACGTGGGTTTCCTCTGTAAAGTATGACGGTAAAATTAACATGGTGCCTCTCTCGAGAAGTATGATTACGCGCACGCAGTGCTACGCCGGGTTTTACCGTGGATAAGGATTTCGTGTCCGATCGGAGACGCGGGAGCGTCGTCGTTACGCCCGCGTGGACGTCGAGGGCGAGCGACATCCAAGGAGCGACACCCAGCGAGAGCGAGAAGGAGAGAAGACGCTCGGATACTGCCAGTGAGACTCACAGCGAGAGAGAGAGAGGGAGGGAGAGAGACAAAGCGAGTGAGATTCCGAGTGAGCCAGAGCCAACGAGCTATAGTGTAGTGTGGTTGGCGATGGAGCAAGGGGAGGGTTCGATCGATTCCCCAGCGAAAATTGCTTTCGCGTGTAACCGTGCGTCGCGTCAGTATACGCTCGAGACACCTACCGAGCGAGTTATCTCTTCTACGGCGTGCCGATCGCTACGGAGAAGGTATTGAGATCGACGCACCGGATTGAGGTTAAGTTGGACTTTCCGTGACGTCGCTAGTGGACACACAGTGCACGGTGCGTAGAGAGGCTTGTCCGTAGTGTTGCTTTCTGGTTCGGAGGATTGATACTGGTGTTTTTTTTCGTTCTGACCAAGGTATCGATGGTCGATGACAGTTCTCGGTAGTGTTTCGTTACCCGGCTGTACTGTACTTCGTGGATATACGAACGACGACGGCAACGACTCCTGTGTCCGTGACCCTTTGCTTTTCGACTCGATCTGCATTACCTACAGAGGATTCGTGTTTTTCCTCGAGTCTGTTATGCTGATTCTCATTTTTTTTTGTCTCTTTTGTGCTGCTTCGTCGAGCGATCGTGTGCGTTCGTGTCGGGACGTGTACGCGTGTGTTCCTGCTTTGTATTAATTCAGGGAAAAAAGACAGCTGATTCTTACTTGTTTCGCTTACTGCCAACCATCGATTCTCGGCCCTGTCCGTTCGCTTTCGCCTGTGTTACACACGCCTGTCTCGTACGCTTCTCTGTGAACGTGTAGACGGGCCTTTACTTCGTTCAGTGTGTTCCTCGCCTTTTCAAACGAAGATATACCTGGCCATAGTCTTCTTCGGCGGTCTGTCCCATCGTCACGCGTTCATAGTTGCTCGGACTTCGTGTCTTCAGTACTTGCTTGACTGCCTCGTCTGTTAGTTACTAACCGGCGAGCGCTTTACTTGTCTACGAGTGAGCATAAACATCGTGAATACTGATTTAATTTACGTGAAATATCTTAAATTTTCGTTATACTGCAGCTCGGCGAACTTAACCTCTTAATCGGGCACTGATCCACTTAACGAATTGTCGAAGGGACTGTGAAGTTTTGTTGTGGCTCGTACCGTCGAAGAAGAGGATAAATAAAGTTCGTGCGAATATACCTCTAGGTGCTTTAAAGTTAATACATTTGATTTATACAGTGTTGTGATAATAAAAAGAGAAAACGTCCGTTCTGTGCAGAAGTGAAGGTGAAGGCAGTGTGGATTATTCAGGATCGCTGTTTTTTCTCCCCTTGTCCACAATATACCTGGAGATAAAGGAGACGGTTGTTCCAGGACCCGGTGATCTTGTACAACGTGAGTCGATTTTTTTTATTACAATTTTTTACTTTCATACCACGTTGACATGTCTTTTTTTCGTGATAAACAATTTTTATCCTTCAAAAGTGAAGTCTACGTATGTCCCCTCGTCTAGGCAATATTTCTAAATGACTATTTGAGGTTAAAACACTGTTTCGTGCATTGTTCGACGTTGTGACGGTACCTTTAGCGATACGTAACGAATGCTCTACCGTTATTGGCCCACCATGAATGCACCTAGTGACTATAACGGGACGTCAGCCACATAGTTTAGCCAGCAGCAAAGTGCTGCCTAGTTGGTCGTACTCTAGTACCTAGTTTTCTGTACATACTAGTTAGTCACTCTCTTCTCTTTTTCTCTCCTCTTCTCTCCCCGTCCCCTCCGTCTCTTTTTCTCTCACTCCGACTGACTTCATTCTGTCTCGCGTTTGCTCGTTCACCGGCGACCAGAAGAAGGGACGCGGAAAGAAGGCGCAACGCGAGGGAATCGCCGATGCGTTTCGACGTTGCGAAAGCATTAATGGCCGACCGCAACGTCTCTCCTCTAGGGTCCCTTCCTTTGTCCTGGCGAGGTACGAAAAAAGTTGTTTCTCCTTGTCCGTACAGTCAGTCTCTCTAGTCCTCACGAAGTCTGCGCTCGATTGCCCGGACTCGTCGGTGACGTATCTTCAGTATGTATATACACACACACACACAAAATATACGTATCAGTAAAGAATTTGTGATCTTTGTCTTTCTCTGTCTCTCAGGTTAGTCTTTATAGTTTGACGTAATTACAACTCGGCTGAATCACCTTTTCCTACTCGCTTTCGTCACATTTCTCACGTAGTCGGCGATCGAGACGCTTTTCTCCCTTTTATTTATCCACAACACGCTTTACCTGTACCAGGATACAATATAACCGGAGACGCCGATGAATTCGAGCTTGAAAAATCATATTACGGATGTGCCGTTACTTGGCAGAAGGAAGTTGGCGGGTTATTTGAATTTCGTGACACCACCACCCGAAGTCGACCCGAGGATTATTTGCTGAATTTGCACTGATAAGATTATCTGAATCTTATTGGCATGTATACGCGTGGCATATATATAATATACACATACATACATATTTATTTAGGTGATTACGCGAATTTTGTTAACAACACTTTTACACGTAAGTATTCGCGTTGTCTCTTAACCTCGCTATTAACGAATTGAACGGTAATGAGGTCAAAGTCAGTCGACACGGTATACGGCGTCTTATCTCTTTATCTTATCTTTTTATTTTCAATTATTATTGTTCGGCTTGACATGCGATTCTGTTTTGATCGTAGCGCGAGGACCGTTGCATTATTTTAATCGGGGCGTCCGATATTTTTCTGTCATACGTTGGGCGGTGTTAGAGAGAAGCGGCGGTGGCGGGGGGGGGGGAGGAATAGATTCGAGAACGGGAACAAAGGAGCGCATTGTTTGCCGGTATTACTGATAAGCTTTTTTTTTGTTTCCTAGGTAGTACCGACGAAACGACTACCATAGATCCGATGACTGCGCGTCGCTAGTAACATTGTCCCCCTGCGCATAAATACGGTTAATGATAATCCCGAGGAGTGGTTTACGCCGTTCGGACGGTACTTCAGGAACCAATATGGTTGCACCGACTGTAATTGATAACTAATAACGCGCTGCGTAAGTTTCGCCGTGCGATTAATATCTGTCCAGTGGAGGTAACGGTTAAGCTAATTAAGTAAAATTATAGTTACTCGAACCCACCGATTAATTCATCGTTACCACACGTGGTATAGTATATACGCAATATATATATATATATATAAAATCGTAACCTGAGATATATATATATATACTGTATGCGCTGTAAAAATACTGTGGATACTTTTATAAAATTTCCCTCCTCGAAGCATATTTATTTATCGAGCGCGGCCACAGAAGGGCAGTATTCGAAAAATGGTCGACAAGCCCGACCGGTAGGCACGCCCTGAGGACCCTTGGCTTTTCACGTGTTACAGGTATAGGAAAAATCTGTCTTAATTGTCTCGTGAAACTCCGACTGTCCTCTGGCACGGTACCTTAGCTCCGTTGCTCGTGAAAGAGTACCGTTAAACAGGTGCAAATAAATCGTCCAGCCGGCAGCGCGAGGATCCCCGTAACTACAGGCGTCGCAGACCCCGAGACAAGATAGCGAGGCAAGAAAATTTAACGAAAGCACAGAAGAGACGTACGAGACCCCGAGTACGCCGAACCCCAAGCGTTACCAGGGCAGGGAATATCGGGTACCGTGGGGCCCCCCGACCTAGGGGCACGCAATGACGCGATACGTAATATCGGGCAGGGGCGCCCGATAAATATACGAAAATGGAAGCATACGCGAGAACCCCGGGAGCAATGACGAGAGGGATCGATTGGGCGTCGGGACGCTCGGCGTTCTCGTCTGGCTTCGTCGTAGTTTCGCCGTTTGGATACCAGCGTAACATAACGTCACACCCGCTACACGGTTCACCGTGCCGAATCACGGTTGAATGCGACTGCACCGATTTTACTCGATAGGCAATTTACGCGACGAAGGTCGACGATGACCGAAGTCAGGTCGATCGGTTTCGTTGGTATCGGTAGAGAAACGGCAGGATCGGCTTTTGACTGTTCCCTGTCCCATAGAAACGACGCTGCGTTCAGAATCAAGAGAAAGAGATGGGCGTGTGTATATGTACATATATATGTAGCTAGTGTCGTACTTGCATGCGTAGGTACGCTTACGAAGATCGGCGTGTGTATGCGCCTTTACGTGACGTTGCGCGCTGAGGTGACTGAGAAGCGTGTAAGAGCGGTTAAGGATTGGTCGGAGCGGTTGAGGGATGAGAGGAGGAGGAGGAGGAGGAGGAGGGGAGGGAGGAAGGGTGGGAGGGCACGCATATTTCCGAGCGTGACGCACCTTGGGCGCTGGGCTTGGCTCGATGAGAATCGCCTTAACGTATACGGATTGACTCTTTTTTTTTTTCTTTTCGTTACTTTTCCTACGCGATCGTTATCGCCAAGTGCCAATAATCGATATCTATGGCTGAGTTATCGGAAATCTTTATCACCCGTCCCGCCGAGCGGTCAGGCTCGCGAGTGCGATCTCTACGCCAATGAAAATTCACGTTGTAGTCAATGAACTTTGTTACTTCATACTATTGTACAAATATTTATGATTGATATATATATATATTATATATGTATACACGCACCCGTGTACGCATATGTAAATAAATAATCAATGTAAACTCGATTTACTTCTCACGCATTTCTATGTACCGCGTCGTACCTATACTAAATGGCGTAAGACGTACGTGGTTGGATATATGTATATATATATCCTGGTTATACCGTATGCACCGTATACTGCATATAGACGGGTACGTGTATATTTCTGTATATACTGCGTGTACTTCAGCCAGAGACGGGCTGGCCTCGTGCACGCTTACATAAAAGGGAGACCCGAGGACTCCGATATCGCTCGAAAGAAACTGCGGTAACGCGCTCGTTACCTGCCGGCGTTTCGTCTCTCCCTTCGTTTCTTTCCTCTTCTCGTCTGTTAGCATTTGTTTTCTCTCTCTCTCTCTCTCTCTCTCTCTCTCTCTCTCTCTCTCTCTCTCTCTCTCTCTCTCTCTCTCTCTCTCTCTCTCGCTCATTCTCTTCACGGCACAAGAACCACCGCTGGTACCCTCGCCATTCCCATCAACGACGCAGACTTCCGTTTCAACGGTCGAACACCATTTTTCGGCTGTACCACATCCTCTTTGCTTCTCTCTCGCTCTCGCGCGTACGTAGGTATTATATTTTTCCCTTTCTCCATCCTCGTCTTACATTCGCCGGTTATCCTTACTCTTGCGAGAAACTCACGCGCACATCTCTCACTCGTACCTGCACTCGCAGTACCTTATCGTCGCCTCTTTCAGATGCTGTAAGATCAGCCGATAAGCTATACCGATCGAGATAAGGATCCCTTCGTCTATCCCTAACTGCCTTATCAAACTTACACCGCGTCCCTTCATCCTCCCCCAATCCCTTCTTATCATCCAATTGTTTTCGTTACGTTTATCAAGAAACATGTAAATCGTACTGGACGATCCCACGTGGCACTCTGCCTACATTGGAAATCAATTTTTTTTCTCGTAACCTTATCGATCGTATCGATGGCTCCGTAAGAAAATTATTTTCGCGCATGCAAATATATCGCTCGACTGTTTGCGTGTATGATGACGCTATTTTCAACTCGACCGATTTTGTGTTTACGGTCGATATAACCCCCCCCTCCCTCCCTCCTACCCTCCCAACCCCTCTTACTCTTCTTCTTTCCCACCCTCCTCTTTTACCACCAGACACAGGGATCGCTAGGGCTTGTAATTAATTAATCGTATCTCTAAAAGGTGGTGGGTGGGTTTCGCAGACTATTACCGTAATTACAATAAAGTTTTCGGGAAATACCAAAAATACACCGTGTAAACAGGCCCACCTGTTTTTGGGGTTATCCGTCGGCTCTTCGGGGAATCGATGTGCGAGGGTAAAAAATTTTCATGGGTTTCCCGCGGGATTGCCTCTTTGAGATTTTTAAAGCTACCCCTTAACGTCCTTACAGTCCACGGTAAGTTCGTACAGAGAGGCAGACTCCCTCGTACGCGCAAAGGCTCCACAGGAAGGACGTTTGTATATGCTGTTTTATTATTTGTCTCGCCAGGGATGCTGCGTTGGTTCTTAAGGCTTTACTGCCAGCTAACACGGCGTACCGTATGCCGTTTTTCGTTGGCCAAGGATTTACGTTTTCCGGTAGCCTCGTTTCGGTGTTGGTTGTGCGACGGGTGGGCGGGAGAGGGGTGAGAGATGAGGGTTCTACGAAATCTCCCCTCTCCTTTACCACCTCAATGGGGTGGCTCTTATCGATCGGTCGCAATGAAAGACGAGATCCCGAGCGAACTAATCTCAATTAAAGGGACAAACGCTGTAACGTTTGTCGGCGAACGGGATTATTCTCTCTCTCTTTCTCTCTCCCCCCCCCCCCACACTCTTTTTCTCTCTCTTTGATATTCAGTAAGTTTCTCACCCCTCAAGGTAAACTTAGAATTTTTCAAAACTCACCCTCGGTACGTTTTTTTTTTCTGAGTATACGAGGGGTGCATTTTTTGCTTCTTTTTTTTGTTAGTATTGACAGTTACAAATTTACGGAGCAAAGAAAAAAATTTGTTTACAACTCCATAAGGGATTTTGACTTTTTTGTTCTTCGGCCTCGTATCTATGGGCGAGGTAATCTATTAATTGACGAATTTTCGTAATTGCCATGTCGCCGGATTCTCAATTCGAAGATTTTTTTTTTCCCTGTTCTCTGAACGCTCCTGCTATCTCGATCTCAACGATAGTCCGATTTTTCTCGTGCCGCGCCGCCATTGTGTCTCGACCATACGGGATACGCTCGCCATTAAAATCCATTGAATGCATCGGAAACCATTGAAACGCGATCTGCCGGTAGAGGCGCCCTTGTAGCCTACCAGGGGACGACAGCTGTGAACTGGTGGCCAAGCCTGTATGTATATACTTGCCGCTCTCTATGTACGGTATATATATACTATGTGGACACGTGATACACGCGTAATACATATTTATGAAGAGACACGTGAAATTCGAGATACGCGTATAAGTCCTATGGTGTTACACGTGCGATTGGACTAGGCTGGGTTAGGTTAGGTTTACCCGTGACGTAACTCAAAAAACATCCGTTTCACTGAGATTGACGAGGCCGGAATGCATTCGCCTCTGACCCCGTAGACTCCACGCATTACTCGGAGGCGCATTGGTCAAATTTTGCAGATCTGATTATCCGGTAAAACAACCGACGTGCTCGGACTGCCCGTGCAGAATTTCACTCCTACGCCATTGGACTGAGAAGATTCATTGGCAATTTTTCGGGTTGTACCCTTTACCCGTAGGCAATGGTTGCACGGGCTTGCTTGTAGCCGAGCCGGAGCTGCTTTTTTGATTTTATTTAATTTTTTTCCCCACATTTTTCGAAAATCCCACGTTGGATTGTCTGACGAGAATCAATAGCTGCAACGAGTTTTATTTCTGCGTTGCCGTATGGAGTTACGTGCAACACGTGCCGCTTATGTATAATACAAGTATGTGTATATATGTATATACTCCAAAATGCGTGTACGTATAAGAGCACATGGCAACGTCGCCGTTATGCATATAGGATAGAGCGCTGGTTAAATCCCCTTTCCGTATATAATCCTCCAGCCATTCAACCGCGTCCACTCATCCATCCGTCCATCCAGCAATCGTATCCAATCCTTACGAAAATGTCAGCCCTAGGATCTTTAATCGAATGCAAATCCTTCCGTAGCATAATGGGAGACGCTCGATATCTCATGTGAAAATATAGTCGGTTCCGATGAAATATAGCATTTCCCGTCGATTATCCAGACAATCTTTTAATACGCATGCGAGTACAGTCCACGACAAAAATGCTTGTTTCGTATCCAGATGTTCATTAATGGTATCCTCGTTGCTTTGTATAGGGACCATCAAAATTGGTCTACGCGTGTCAATTTAATTTTCACATGTCGACACGGCTCGTTTGCTATCGTATAGGACTTTACAAAATGGCTTCTATACGCGGTCGACGCGTGCCCTCATGTACGCGTCGGGTGGTACGTTGTACT
The DNA here is from genome assembly GCA_030142655.1 of Trachelus tabidus. Classification (NCBI taxonomy): domain Eukaryota; kingdom Metazoa; phylum Arthropoda; class Insecta; order Hymenoptera; family Cephidae; genus Trachelus; species Trachelus tabidus. Next base: position 95,901 of record JARQTI010000154.1, on the reverse strand, counting down.
ATGACGAAGAGGGAAGGTGGGTGCGTTGCGTAATTATTTACTTGGATCTAGGGTAGGAACGCATGGGTGTCAATTTTTCATCAATTTCTGAACCCACCAATATGGGTATCCCGCGCGTCTATCCGAGGCAGCTGCAGGTCTCGCCTGGCGTAGCCTTTGCGTTGGTTATGCCGTGTACACATGTGCACGTCGTGTGTGGCGATCGATTTTGCTCGATGCCTTCGTTCTCCTTCCTGCCTTTTCTCCGCGAGCGTCAAATATTCAAAGTTTGAGCACTGAGTTTTCTGTACCTCATGTGCGCCATCTTGTTGCGTTCCGAAGGACGATGGAAGCTACGACGAGGGGCTGACGGGAGGAGGGGATTCTTTCGGCGTATTCTTAACGTGCAATTTTTTTCTGTCTGTGCACAGTGCAAGTCTGTCGTTGCGTAACGATTGTGTAAATCCTTTATCAGATTTACGAACGCCGAGCTTTATAATTAAATCAGTCACAGAGAGTCTCTTCGATCATTGACAGCGGAGGCTAAACTGCCTATGACCGAGAGTCAAGCCTTTGCTCGTTTTCAGTATGTATATTCGCGATACTCTGGGTTCCTGTACAATGCGAAAGTCGGTAAAGCAGAGATCTACCCGGGAAGTAGTATAAGTACGTTAAAGATCAGTGTCAAAGTATTTACAAAAAATGTCGAATGATTAAGTCGAATTTTTTTTTTTTTTTTTTTTAAAGTAACCTATTCCACCATTTATTAACGGACTGTCTATGCTCATTCCTTGTGGGGTGCTTTTATCGCTGTTGCATATGACGTAATTGGTATTGGGGTTGGTCGAGCGCTATAGTCACGGGATATGCTTGAGTGTACTTGGTTCTGTCCGGTGAACCAGCAAGAGGGAAGGAAAAGCAGGCTGAAGTATTGTTTGAATGTCGAGCGTGTATTTAGCGAGGCGTGAAGTTTTTGCGAAAATTGATGATTACAACCTTAAGGCTTGTCCCCATTAAATCTTCGAGCACGTAGTGCGAGATTTGCCTTTTGGTATGGGTATTCGCGATAGCAATTCGTTCGAAGATCAGACGGGACTCTCACGCGTATCGACCGTCTCTACGTTATTTTTCATAAAGACCGAAGTCGCTGATTTATTATCTGAGAAAATGAAAAGATAAAATATTCAAAAAAAAGATAAAGAAAATACGACAAGGTCACGGCTTTTCATCGAAATCGGTGTTATTAAGCGTACCGGAAGTGACGTATGTCTCTCAGGCACCTTACCGCCGCCCGAATCATCTAATTTTTTTTTCACGGCGAAAGTAAAAATACGAGGAAGTAAGAAAGAAAAAGAAAAAGGACCATTAAGCACCGCGCAGTTCGTTTCGAAAGTCGCGCTCGAAGAAGACACTGACCCAGATACCTACATACGTATACGAAGGTCGCGTGTACATATAGTCGCATGTATGTAGGTACATATGTCGAAAGAGTACATAGGCGCCATTACATGCATCTACGTGCATAGGCCGGAACATAAAATGACTCGAGTATGTATTTTCCCCTGTTACTCACACGGAGATCGTCTCTATACCAGCCTCATCGTGGTACAGTCACCATAGCTATATACGTGTTTTACCGACGTTCCTGTGTTTACTATGTGTATATATGTATATTGTAACGTGGCGTTACAGAGCTGGAGGGGGATACCACCTAGGAATAACCGAAAAATAAATAAATAGGACTTATCAGGTCGGACAGTGGGTTTGATGGCACAGTGGTAAGTGCCCGACTTGGCAGTCCGAAGGTATCGGGTTCGATTCCCGATCAGAACTCCTAATTTTTCGGAAATTCCTAGCCCTCTAGCGCTCCCTGGCGGCTCTGTGGATAAATTAATTATAGCAGGGACGAGCCGGGCACCCCGTTATAATATATATATATATACACACGCACGCACACGCACTCACTCACGTATATATGAACGCCTTGGTGCGTGGCTGCTGTCGCCCCACCCCGCGCGGCACGAGTGTGTAGCAGCGTGTTGCCAGGTACTATACGCTCGCGCGCATGTGTAACCGGCTTTACGTTTATGAATGAACGTACGAAATATGTATGTATTTATATATGTTTATCTTTGCATATATACGTATATATATATTTATATAAACATATTCACATAAAAATAATCGATGAGTTATATGCTCTGTATACAGGGTGTTTTTTTAACTTGAGACATCGAAATATCCCAAGAAATACGCATCCTACGAAAAAATTTCCGTAATAAAAATTTTTTAGTTTCGAGGGGGAAAAGCGATTTTGCAAAAATTTACCCCAAAACCCCACCCCCTGAGGGCAGGAGGAGGGTAACTCTGAAATTTCAAGTAGGAACCCCTATTTTTTACCACAGATTCAGATTCGCCTTTAAAAAATACGTAAGTTTTGTTAGAATTTTTTTTTCAATTCGCGATAGATGGCGCTGCAATGGCGAAAAATGGAATTGTTGATTATTTCAAGGATAATTTCAAGGATTTCAAGGCACTTTCTGATAAACGCGACTCTTTAGATAACCCCACAAACAGAAATCCGGCGTCGTAATTTCTGGCGATCTGGCAGGCCAATTTGCCGGACCTCCTCTACCGATTCGTCGACCATCAAATTCGCGACAACTCGTGATAACATGATCGAGCGAATCAGGTCTGCTTGTGGACAAATAACACCAGGCACACTTCGCAGTTGTGTTGAATCTTTCGAAGCTCGGATTAACGAGTACATCGAAGTGGGAGGACACCATTTTGAGCACTTATTGTAAAATGTTACTTGAAAACAGTCACCTCGATGGTGAGAGGCAAGCGAACTCACCGAAGTCAAGCACTCCGAAGGGAATGGGCCACTACTACGTCCACGTCGTTATTCCTGGGTACAGCTAAAAGTAGTGCCTAAGATTGCATTGATTACAATTGAATGGTCCACCTGAAAACATTTAACACGACTCATTTACCTTTCGTTTGGAAGCGTTATCCTTGAAATAATGAATAATTCCATTTTTCGCTATTGCAGCGCCATCTATCGCGAATTGAAAAAAAAATTTCAAACGAAACTTACGTATTTTTTAAAGACGAATCTGAATCTGTGATAAAAAATAGGGGTTCCTAATTCAAATTTCAAAGTTACCCCCCTCCTGCCCTCAGGGGGTGAGGTTTTGGGGTACATTTTTGCAAAATTGCTTTTCCTCCTCAAAACTAAAACGTTTTTATTACGGACATTTTTTCGTAGGATGCGTATTCCTTGAGATATTTCCATGTCTCAAGTTACAAAAAACACCCTGTATACATATATATCGAATGCTTATACTTTCCGAACATATAACTAGGTAACTCCCTCGTCCCCCAAAAATTTATTAGCCGTGTTTATTTTTAAAAAATTTTGTAAATAATTCTTTCGCCTTTAACCATTACACTTTTTCCTTCTTTTTTTTCGTCTAGGTGCTATTTATTTCGATAGAGGGGTATAGCGGCGTTGATTTATGCTCGAATTTATTTTTATCGCTTTGGAAGGGGGGGGAGCCAGCGGATCCCGAGCATAATTCCTTCCAAATTTGAATGTTACTTCGCTATGCCGAGCGCGTCATCGTATTTATGAATTATGGATGACTTTACTACTAAACACTGCCCCCCCCCCCCCCCGGTTAACTTCTCGTAATCGTCTGTGCTTTACCGTGACGTCGCTCGGAGCTGTGACCCAGGTCAGGATCCTCGAGCGTTATCGGCCGATGCCGAGTACGAGGAGACTCGTCTTCTTGGCTTTCGCTCCGTCGATAAAACAGTTTTCCATCCCCGCGCGATTGCGTCCCGGGGTCTTCAGTCATGCTCCACGTGGGTATCGAATAGTTCTACCGACGCCGGGCGTCGTCGTGGTCGTTTGGTAAAATCTGTACGCTCGTGCAATTAATAGCGCGTTATCGTGTAAATTCATTGGGAATAATTGTAATTGTAAATTGATACGAATAATCGTTGTCGTTAGCACGTCTTTGATAAGGTATCGTGTTACGCGCGTCACGCACCATCAATATCAGCTGTTACGCTGATATTTACTTGACACTGAAAAAAAATTCTTTTTTTTTCTCATTCCCACTATCTGTCATCGTCAAATTCATCCGTCTAATTCCTACGCGTCTCTCGCTCAAATATTTTCGTACTATCTGTTCTCACTTACAGACGCAAGATATGGACATTTGCAGTGCACCTTGTTGCCGCTACTCTTATACCCGGGCAAGCCAGGCTCTACTGGTACCCCGAGGTAAACCTGTACTTTTCTGTCTGTACTGTGTACTGTGTACATACGTATCCGTATCCAGGCACTGCAGAAGGGGGGATATGCTGTCTGGACACGGATATACGTACAGGGTGTCCGAGAAGTCTCGTATAAAATATATACCGTGGTAAAAATTTGAAAAGAAAAACCGTTAATTGAATCTTTCGATATCGCAAGTACTTTTTTTTCTTCCGAATTTTATCGCGATTTACAGTGGTACATAACTGACACGGAACTTTCCGGACACCTTGTACATATCCACGCACCTCCTACAGAGGAGGCAGAGATGACTCGTTTCGATCGAATCGATCGCAAGCGACGCAGTCCCAAAATCCCTAGGAAACGCTAATAGCAAGTTCTCGTATATTCTGTTGCAGATTGGGTGATGGGGCTTCGTGGAGCCGAGATTTACTATGAGTTGAGGCCTCGTAATTAATCGTGAGTATAATGACACACGTTACTTCCCGCACACTCTCTATATCGAACAATGACTTACGAGTGACGCAATTACTCATACCCGTTTCACGTGCTTTTTCGTGCTATTTATAGAAATTTTGTTTTTGTTAAATCAATGCTCCTCGCTCATCCCACGACCTCGTCCGGAAAACGGAGCGTTGCCCGAGGGGCCGTCACGCAGAGATTTTTTGAAAATTCGCGCGTCCCGCCAAAATACCTTCGGGCTCGTGTACGACCGCTCGATGTAATTCGTGACGCGAGGCAAGTCCAACGCGCCCTTCTGGACTTTGTATTTTGTGCAGGGACGAGTATGGTTGGCAGCCCTGTTATCCCTTGGATATATGTGTATATAGATATACAGTGTGTACTCGTGACGGTTAGAGAGTCGAGGGATGGTTTTGCTCCGCTGGCTCTGTATTGATTGCTACTCCTCCTTTCGTTTCTCTCTCTCTTCATCCTCCTTCCACCCCACTTCTACCACCCCTTCGTACTCTCCTGTCCTTCCCACCCGCCACACCAACTCGAACCGTAATGTCGGGTTTCGCTCTGCCTCGGCCAGCGACGCCAGCACCAGCAGCAACGAGAGTGGAGCTTTGGCTTCTTCTTTCCTGGACCGAAATTGCCTGCTGCCTTTTACCGTCCGGGATCTTCCTGGCTCGACTTCCTGGTTCGGCTGCTACTCGCCAGCTCCTCCACGGGCATATGGAAATCGAATGGTCTCGGTTTGATGAACCTCAATGGCTCGTAGGTTATGCAGTTTACGGAGAATTTCGATCCACGCTTGGTCGCTGTGCGATATGACGAAGTGTTGGGGCGGGATGGGGGGAGGGACAGAGAGTCTGAAAATACCTAGAAAAGAGGTCAAAGGACAAATCGTTAATTTCGTTGGCCATCGAACCCCTCATATTACTCATCCTTCCTATTTGCATGCTTCGGAGGACAGGGGAGTATAATTCGAAGAATCCTTCTTCTTCGTGTGTATCCTTATACGTAAATGCAATTTTCTAAGGTACAAGGGTACAACAGAAATCTATCTCTGTCCTTGTTCTCTTGCCGAGATAACGGAGCAGTCCGAAAATACCCAAGGCGACCCTGGTGCTCCACCCCCCCCCGGCCCTCCTCATCACCGGGCCTCACCCAACGGAACTTCCCTTGCGAATTAGAATGCCGGTCTGGACGCGCCTTGAGAATCCATCTTGGTTTTTGATCCTCGTCCTCGTTCGTTTTCCTGGCTCGACGGTGTGGGGCAGGTATGAGGGAAGTAGAAACGAAGAGAGGGGGGGGGGGCTCGTGTCGGCGTCGTAGGCTAAGAAACGCCTGTAAAGTGAATACGAAGCGAAACGACGCGCTTCGGTGCACTTTGAATTTAAAAGAGAATTCCTGGTGTGTTCGTGACGGCTTCGTCGTTAGGAATTTTACGTATAATAATAACAATCGAACGTTACTCCATTCATCCTCGTATACACGGGCTCTCTAATCGTTAACCTGGATTACGTTGAAAATGTGATTTATCAAACGAACGGTAAAGCGCCGGCTGAACCAATAAACCCGCGACTCCTGTGCTCGTTTAACCCTGGTTCATTCTTATGCGCGACAGCCGGATTACGTTGGCATCGACGGGCTCGAGAATCGATACGCTTCTTATCGATCGTAACAGAGTTCAGATCGAACGTAGCGGCCACGATGATTGGTAATCGGTTAAACGTCAAGAAATTTTCATCGTCGATGTTACCTTGTCTTTTCCGCTTCGGTTGTAACGTCTGTTAAGAGTGGCGCCACTGTAGCGGAACTGTGGCGCCATCTTGGTGTCCGCGTCCGATTTCTGACGTAAGATAAAGATATAACGAATTCATTAATTATCGAACTTTTCAACACGATAAACGTATACGGTAACGAACAATGAGAATGGTACCGATTTTAATCGCGCTTGTGTGTGTATGTGTGTACAGTTGTGCAGCAATGTCTAAAAAAAGAAACTTAACCCTAACCTTACTCAAGTCGGACCTAACCTCGCATAACATAATCAGAGTAAGCCATAACGTAACAAAAGCGGACCTAACACTGTAACGATGTATATTTATACTACAGCTGAGTACGAGCGAGGGGAGAGCGCTAGTCAGCTGATTCAGCCGCTGGCGGGGAAGAATGAACGGGTGGAGGTGGATGTTGAGGAGAAGGTTGTAGGTGAGCGAGCAGAGGCTTTATTTAAATCGCCATAATAACCTACAGCCTTTATTCTCATATCATTCTTTTTTTTTTACATTTTCATTATTATTATTAACGCGATTATTCGTATCTGTCTCTCTCGCTCGCTTCTTCTCCATACTCTTTCTCTGTCGCGTACACACGGATTCGCTCTATACCTTGTGTCATTCAGAATTCGGTATCGATGCATTCTTTTTCTGGTATTTGAATCTCGTTCTTTTTTCTCTCTCTCTCTTCCGTCTTATCTATCTCTCGAGGTTGATTCTAACGAGTGACCCTACATGCCCTTCGCGTAACCTCCCCTCCTCGTAATTCTTCACGTGTCTCTCCTGGTAATTACACTCGGCTCGGGCCTCAATAATTGCATGGCGGTTGATTGAGATTGTGCGAGAGGAGTTTAGGTGGGGGTGGGGGGGGGGGGGTAGGAAAAAAGAAATTCCCATTTTTCGACGCGAAAACTGGAACCGCCTCTCCACCTGACACGTTACGAGTTAATTTTCTCGATGTTAACTTTAACGAATTTCTCGTAAAATGACTTGACATCAATTTTAAAATGTCAATTTTTAACGATCGCGAAAATCCGATGGGGGGTGTGGGTGTAATGTTTCTGTTTTTTTTTTGGTTCTTTTCACAGTGGCAGATTCAATTTTTCCCTCCAGATTCAGGGACACGTAAATCATTTCGATTGGTTTATGTATTTTGAGTGTTTTTTTTTTTATTTTAACGCAACGCGAAAATAGGGGATCTTTTGATGATTTTGAAATTCGCAATTATCGTCGAAAATTAAATGTGCCTCCCCCCCCCCCCTTTCCTCCTCACTATCAGTGAACTTTGAATGGATTGGTATAACAAGAGCGTCCGTGCAATGTGTGTTACAGGGAGACTGGCATGGAGAAGGAGAACTCCGCGTCGGGCGTCGGCGGCGGAGGCGGAAGCGGAAGTAGTGGTGGTGGTGGAGGAGGCGGTGGTGGTGGTGGCGGTGGGAGTGCAGGAAGCGAGGCTACGGCGACTGCTACGGCGGCCGCCACCTCCGCTTCCGAGAAACTTCAGGCAGACCAGGGTAATCCGTTGCTCGATCCAACCGCCCTCTTTGGCGGTAAGTCCTTTTGCTATTTTCTAGCCGTATGTATGCTCGGTCAGTTACGCGTGTGTGTGTGTGTATATATATATATATATATATATATGTATATATATATATATATATATATGCGTATGCGCACGAAATGTCTGCGACAACGTTATTCCGATTGGTCTAAGGGGCTATACCGTGACTAAGGTGGTTATATTGTATGCCTATATATATACATATATATATGTACAGTATCCATATATGCTAACCTTCCATTAGACCCCTTTCATCTTGCGAATTGTATTTTCAATGATCGGCGCGCGAATCGCATATTCTCTCATTTTCAATCTGTACGTAGATTACGGTTAATCCGATATGTGTATCGTTTGTACTGGTGGGAGGGTAAGGGGCGTGGGGGGAGGGAGAAACTAACGCCCGATTACGAGATTGAGGGTTGCGACACGCACCACTATAGGAATTATCATGAAACAGGTACTTTTTGAGTTTATCACAAAAAAAAAAACAGAGAGCCGCCCGTGTGCGATAGGAGACGTGAATTTTTAGCTTTTGCTGTTTGTTTTTTTATTCATTGTTTTTGGGGTCCCATTCTATTCGTCGATCGAGGACGAGAGCTTCGCGAGATCGGTGTCCTTTATAGACATTGGCGACGCACCAGGTATTCCCAGGAACGAAGTGTCGTCGCTTCCGGAAACTGCGTAAAGGTAGGGGGTGGGGGGGCTTGAAAAATGGCTTCTCGCGTAGCGTCGTCGTTCAAAATAAGGGAGGGAGGGGAGAGAGAGAGAGAGAGAGAGAGAGAGAGAGAGAGAGAGAGAGAGAGAGAGAGAGAGAGAGAGAG
>JARQTI010000154.1:33350-86927 GCA_030142655.1 Trachelus tabidus | reverse complement strand
GAGAGAGATAGAGAGAGAGAGAGAGAGAGAGAGAGAGAGAGAGAGAGAGAGAGAGAGAGAGAGAGAGAGAGAGACTCGAAACGTAAGTGGGGACGCGCGAGAAAACGAAGGTTGTCACTTCCCTTGGAAACTGGCCGGAATAAATTTCTAAAGCCGTAAGCCGTCCGAAGGGTCGTCCGTCTGTTCTCACTCCCCCGCAGTGACGTATCACCAATGGGTTCCTTCGCTGTACCCCCCACGTATATTCTCTTGTGCACCCCTGATCAAGCTGGATCGAAGGCGTCCCGACGCTTGAAACTTACCTTTTATTATACCCAATCGACGCTGGATAAACTGATCGTATTCTTTCTGCCCCTCCCCCGCCGTTCTCCTTCTCGTCTCTCCCCCCTCCTACCCAGCTCTTCTCTCCTACGTCCCGTAAAACTCGTACACTACTGCCACAAGCTCGGGCCTAAGAAACAACGACGCAGTCACGATAACCGTCCTATCGAAAAACGTCGATCGAAGCCCTGAGGTTGGCGACTATGGGTGCGAAGCAGGAAAACCAGTCGCAAAAATACATACGATCGTTTCTCAATTGTGTCCTCAGCCATTTTGGTAATGCCTACCTTGGGCTACGGTTTATTTCCTTTTTCATTTGAGATGTAGATGAGCGTCAGGGGCGGATTAAGCGTCCAAGAGGTGGGACGAAGGTACGACATAAGATACGGAAGAGGGATCTCAGACAGGAAGTCTCTACGATAGTCAGGTTCATTTTGATGGGTTTAACGTCATTAATCATTTTGTCAGTTTTACTTGAAGTTTCGCGATACGGAGAGATTACCAGTGGCTCCTCCGGATCACCTGGTGTCAACCGCGTCTTCGCGGGTCCTTAATCATTTCTTTATTCCACGAGTCTCGCCCCTCGGTCCGTATGGGTATCTGCTTATCAATCGGTTCGTCGAAGCGTGCTGATAAGGACCATTCACGAAGGCTTTGACCGACCGATTCGACAAGGGGGATCCTTAGCCTAGTTTTTAGGTTAGGCTCGTGTAATTGGGTCATGGCACGTGGGAGATCCTGAACCGGGTCTGTTTGTGATTCATGGTGACGGAAGTACGTCATGTGCCTGAATGTCGGTTCTGGTCTTCGTACGAAAGTTGACTGTACCTTTAACGATTACGTTCTGCATTACTCATGGCGAACATCACGCTGTGGGTCTTGCGTTTGTTCTCTCTCTCCTTCTAGCTCTCTTCTCTCCATTTCCCTCTCTCGCTTTATCTCCGTCGTGCCAGACTCCTCTTTTTATCTCGCTGCTCTCTACCTCCGGCAATGGAAACCAGGAGAAACGGTAGAGCCAGCAGAACCAGCAACGGCACAGCCTCCTTCCTCCAGTTCACTGACGCTACCTCCTACCTCGCACTCATCCTCCACCAGCTTCTCTGGCTTCTCCCTAACTCCTCCATCTCCGACGAGTCTCTCTCTCTCTCTTTCTCTATAACTTGGCTCTATCTCTAACGTTCTCGGGTTTCTCCACCTCCCTCTCCTCCTTCCGGCAGAGCCTCTCCTGAGCTTGCTGCCTCTCTCGGGTCGGCTGTTGGGTCGCGGGGGGGTGGGGTGGAGGGGTGCTTTGGGGACGCAGAAACGGTCCGACGGATCGACGGACGCGACGAGCAGCTCTGCTGGTTCTGTATATTTATTGATTGCCACCTCACCTCCCCAGTCCCACGACTCTCGGTCTGCGCCATTTTCCCCTCCCTTCGTCGCCTTTCACGTTCCTCCTTCCCCATCCCTGGGATCCCTCGGGCACGCACTCCTCCTCTCCTCCCTTGCTACCCCTCTCCCTACCCATCTCTCCTGTGCTCTTCTTCGCCCACCCCTCCCCTGCTCCTACCTACCTAGTACTCGTACCTCCATCTACCCTACCTACACTGTGGAGCAAATCCTTTTCATCCTCCTCTGCAGCATCTTGCGCTACGAGTTTTTCCTATTTTCCTGGTCCTGCCGCTGCACTCGTCTCACTGACTTCCTGCTCTTCGACTCTCTCATTCTCTTTTATTGTCTCTTCCTTCACTCTCTCTCTCTCTCCGTCTCTTCTTCTCACGCGGACCCAGGTTTACCATATCCTTCCACCTGACGTACACGACAGTGGCCCGACGATCATCCTCCTCCTCGTCAGCTGAAAAGTTTTAATTCTAGCACCGATCTAAGGTCGACGTCGACGAGAGAGCGATTCCGTTTCCGGTTTGTCATCCCGAAACTTTGTCCGACCCCAATGAGAAAATATATCTCGAGAATGAAAAAAAATTCTTAAATATCCTCATTCATTATCTCTTTCATAAATTCACGCAAAATTAAGCCACGGTACCACTGACTTCCGGTTATTCTCGGCGTCGCCGCTCTCACCGACACCGGCAACATTATACTCAAAGCGTTCGTTAGTTCGCATCCTTCGTTTCTCGGCTACATTCAGACCGACAAACTTCGGGTTTGGCGGACTACGTGAAACTCGCCCGGTTCGAATCAATAAGTACTGTCACGATTACAGCCAAAGAGGTTCACGGGCGTCGCTGCTCTGACCACAGTGGGAGTGGAAGTCTCTCTCCCCCCTCTGGCCCTCCCTCCCTCCCTCCCTCTCTTCCCGATAAGCTCCTCTCGTATCCCAGACTCCGTCATCCACTTGTTCGGCACTTCCCAGGAACCGTCATTCTCGTCATCCGTCATTTATCCTCGCGAACATTCGGAGCGAATTTATTTCAACGTTATCCGCGATCCTGCCAATTTATCATTCTGGATCTTCTCTGTCATTTTCTTCCCCTCTCTCTCTCTTCTTCCATATCATATATCTCTTTCTTCCTATCTTGCGGTTCTCCTCCGTCGCACTCGCTCCTAGTCCAACTATCATTCCTGAGTCAGAATCACGGGAGCCCAATGACAGCCAGCCACTCTCTTACTCTTCCATTCGTATGCTTCTTGCCCCAGTGTCATATCCTTGCGCATACCTAGGCGACTCTAGCGTGCTCTCTCCTTCGAGAGCAGAGAGTAATACGTATGCGGTATGTACTCGTACGGCTATAACTATAGATAGAACACGTAGCGAACGCCCTATTCCGCTCTCGTGTTACTTGATAAATGCGGTTGCCGTGATGCGAATGCTGCGCCGAGCAGCGCGAAGTCAGCTAACGAAAGACGGAACGGATACGCCGAAGTCGATCCTCGATGAATCGAGGGACGGAGTTGCCGGGGATGGTAGTTACGTAGATCGAAATGGGAGTGGATGAACGTCTAAGAGCTATACGGCGGATGGCTGGTATACGGGGAAAATAAATAGGTTAATGTTTGAGTTGCGGCGGGGGGGAAGAGGTACGCGAAAAAACAAAAGCGTGGTAGAGGAAAAAATTTTATTTTTGAGTACGTAACTATTGTTGTTATTGTCAAGGTAAACCGTTCTTCCTAGGACATTGCGTCATACGGGTTTAACGTTTAAGAATGTTTACTTGGGTCTTTGGCGGTTTCCATACTACGTTGTCGTTGCATACGGCGAACATCGCACGAGGGTAGTTTTTATGTGGACCAAGTACCAGTCGAAATCTTGTTTCTCTCTGTGTACGTATGTGAAATTCCGTTATATTCAGACCGTTCGTTTCGTCGTTTTTTCTTGCCTTCCGTTCGGTTTTTTTTCTTCGATTTTTTGTACTTTTGTTTTTATTTTAACGTACTCTAACCTCCCGTGGTGAAACGGGGGGATAAAGTTGGGCTATACGGGTATATCTCGGACCGAGTACGAATTCGCTCGGTCAGAGAGGGTGGTTGCCTCTCTGCTTTTAACTTCTCTACCGTTCTTTCTCTTTCTTCCTCTCCCCCCCTCTCTCTCTCTCTCTCACTCACTTTCACTGGGTCTGCATCGCTGTATAAGGGAGTGAGAGGGCTGCGAAAGGCGTTCGTTTTTTAGCAAGGTACGGAGGAGGGATTTCAAGGGTGGGAATGTCGGTTTCCTTCCTCGGAGCTTGAATGATATCGTTGATAGTGGGTAGGGGCGATTGGGACGAGGTGAAATTTCACGAGGAAACTGAAGAATATGCTGTAGCCTGCCTCTGTTATCCGGTAGGCGGTGATCGCTCGCAATTAGAGAATTCAGGCAGCTCTCACGTGCCTCACGATAGAGTTTTCTGATCTTTTGGGGACAAAAAAAAATAAATCCCGATCCTGGAATTCTCGTACGGGGGAACGATAAAAAAAATTGTCGCGAATCCCTCTCATCCGCTGCGCATCACCCCCCCTTTTTTTCCCGTACCTCGCTGATTACTTTGAAATGAAATTGCCTGGACGCGCCAGATTTGTCAAAGGATTTAATTTTTATCCTCCTATCCGAGGACTAGGATACGTAACACGTATAATGCCTCTGAGCGTGCAGCAAGCTCAGCAACGATAATTTATCTGCACCGGTTGTATCGCGCCCGTAAGGGAACAAAAAAAAAAAGACGGATTGTGGCTTTTCTTAAAGATCAACTGATTCGTATTCCCATATAGCGCTTATGGGATTACGTAAGGTCTCGCTCTATAGACACACGTGTACATATGAACACGTACGTATCTGACGTAGGAGACTTTTACGTTATGTCGTAAATTGGGTCAGCACGATGCGTGCACCTTTGGCGAGCGTGGGTAAATCTCTGAACGAGGGAACTCTGGAACGTGAAACGACGTACAGTCCGGGTTTCACTTCACGCGAACCAAGAGGAGCAATCGAACTGCCGAGTCCGGAATGCAGAGAACCTCGTCTCGAGTTCTTGTCCCGGGGCGGCATCTCCTTCTTTTTTTTCTTTCTTCTCTTATATTCTCGTAGCTCGTACGTACGAAGCCGCCGCTCGTCTTTCCCGAGGATCCCCCTTGCTCGTATCCAGGCTCGAGGTCCGGGGAGTGCGAACTCCTGGCCGAGGGTCGTCGTCCGGTTCTCCTAAGGAGAATATTGCCGGGTCTAAAGTCTTTTGACGCGGGTATCATTTTTCTCTTTTTTTATTATTAATAGTTATTCGTTATCACCTTGCTTTCTATCGGTCTTGTCACGAGGCGTGTCTGCTGTAGATCTACCTTATACGTGGATGAACGTATTAATTATTGACTGTACGCGTCGTGTAACTTTGGCAGTGCCGATACAGGACTTCTGGATCGGAGCTCAGACTGGTTTGTTTTGGTGTGTACGTATTCCTGGGCATTCCGGAGATTGGTCAAGTCCTTCCAAACAGTGGTACGCGCCTTCGTGTTCTGGAAAGTGGTTTGAAACGATTGACCCTGAAGCGTGGAAATGGCTGGCTAACGATGGCGAATCTCGTTAGCGGTGGATCTCGAGGAAACCTGAAGAATTTTTTGGCGATCGAAGTCGCAGCAGGCACGGGGATCTACTTGGTACGAACTGTATCCCGGGCATCTGTGGTTTGGGCTGTTGTCTTCCGTTGGCAAGTGGTTCCTGGCAGCCTTGAGCCGCTGCGGACTGGCGCAGAATAGCTTAAGGCTTAAGCAACAAAGAAGGGCGCTGCTCCGTGGTGAAGTCTATATTTGAAAAAGAAGGAAAGATAAAGATAGGATAGAGCAAGGAGAAAGAGGGGGGGGAGAGAGAGAGAGAGAGAGAGAGACTCTTTCTTTATCTTTCGAAGGACTTTGACTACCTGGTCGGTCCGGCAGGTTCGTCCAGGTGGATTGGTATTGGATGAATAAGAATTCTTTGGATCAGAGATTACAGTCTGTGACGCCTCATCCTGCCACGGATGAAGGATGCATCTAATATATGTCTATATACATAAAATTCAGCTTCGATACAGGTCCAAATATGTCGGACGCAGATCTGTGGAATATTACGAGATCGAACGGATACTGTACGTATGCAGTATTCATGAATTATTTACTGCTAATTGAATCTAGGTGTACAGAAGCCATCTACTTGGGCCAGGATTGAGTCAAAATGTTGTTCTGTCGAACGGTGCTAGGAAGCGTCCATGCTGCAGCCGCCATGGCGGCTTGGTCTCCAAACGTGAACCAAATTAATCCGATTTGGAAACTCGCCAATTTTCTTATCTGGTCTTTTCCTTCTTTTCTTACGGGGCATTCCAATTCGTGAAGCCATTCACTTTCTCTCCTTCCCCTCCTACTCCTACTTTTGGTTCGAGTATAACTGAAAATTGATTAACGTTGTACATTATTTTGAGGTTAAGCTAAACAATTATTTGTCGTTTAATTATTTTTTCTCAATAGTCCTTTATACGTATAGTACCTGTGTTGCACTGTGTATTATCGTATCGATACTACTATCTTAAAATCTCTCTCTCTCTCTGAGTAGATTCACACGGTCTTTCTGAACGCCTACTTCAAGTGCATCCAGTAACGCTGGGTTATACTCCTCGTTATACGTTAGCATCGATCTCCTCGGCGTTCCCTCCGTCCCTCTCCCACTCAGGCTCCTTCCACGCCATGAATCATTGCCTTGGCCGAATACTCGCACACAGGTGCAGGACTAACGTCCAAACTGTTTTATCTTTTGAAAAAAAAGAAAGCTCCTTGTGCACTCGCCATAAGCTCTCCTACCAACTTCTTACTAACCATCAGGGCATATAGCCTGTGTATGCCACGAATCTTCTAACTCGTCTTTGTAGGCTTCCTTTTCTCTGCTCTCCTGCTGCTGCTGCTCTTCTCCTCTCGGCCGCCATTGCCAGGCTATTTTCTCCTACCGACCAGCCACGTTCGTGTCGCGGACTCTGCCGAGATCCCTCGCGCAGATCACGGCACGCATTTTTCTTTTTCTTTTCATGATCGGTTAACGCTCGCACGAGACGAGCGTCTCCTCTACTGTCGGCTGTGCAGACCTGAGAAAGAGAGGATTTGTATGAAGCGAGAAAAGAGAGAGAGAGATAGAGGGAGGGGAAGACACGATATATTTAACTTGCATCAAGAGAGAGTGAGTGAGAGAGAGAGAAAGAGAGGAAGGAGGGGAGAGAGCAAAAGAGAGAACGTGTTCCCTTTAGCGCATACCTCAATTTTTGACTATCAATCGAGGTCATCCTTGGCCTTGTCTAATTATATAGAGTCAGTTGCAATTTTAAGTAACGATATACCTCTCTGCATTACCGACCAAGCAAACCGCAGTTTAATCATCTCGCGAAGATAGGTACTTGTTTTTTTTTATCTTTTGCTTTCCTCTCTATTTCTCCTACTCTTCTCTTTTCTCCGGTCGGCGAACGAGCTCTGTCCAGAGGCACCGATCGATTTAATAACACGGCCATTTTCCCTCTGACTCAGGCACAACGAAATGCCGCGTGAGCTTCCATTCCATTCGTGTACGCTGGGTGATCATTCGGCTGTCGGGATACTGCGATGATTCATAGGACAGGTCTGCCAACTTACGGACTATGTAATAACCATCGGGGACGCTGTATGTGCATAGATACATATGTATATACGTACATGGGCGTCTCTCTCTAAGAGACACTTGAGAAAACCTACAGGATCGATCTTCGCTAATTACTTATGGGTTTCGTCGACAAACACTTCTGCCGAGTGTTTTATTTCCTCTGTCTTCGTAAAGTCTCTAGAAAAATTCTAAACATAATTCAGGAGGATATGCATTTTTGTGGAAGTAAACGATGTTACTTGTAACTTACATTTGATCGATGTTCAGTGGGAAATGGGTGATTGAATTAACCACGTCGTTCATGATGGCAAATCAGCGTTCGACGGACGTTTTCTTTCTGTCAGTATAGTGGAATATAACTGTGACAACCTTTACACCACTGATTCTACTGATCTTCGGCACGGTAGAGACAGCAGACAACCGATTCTCAATAGTTTGTATACAGCACGTACGTATAGTTACGTCTTGGTTTCAAAGCCATTTCCAATACCATGATTATCAGACTGGCCGGGCCATTTGCATCGCAGTATGCTAACCTAACCTAGAATACTCTTGTAAGATTGGTTAGTAACTACTCGAGTGAACAGCGAGGTAACCACAGTCAGTCAGTCAGTCAGTCCTGCTTTTGCCGTTGTTTTCTAGGTTAACGAGTATACGTCCAACTCGCCCTTTATGCTTATACACCAGCAGCACGCTCTCTTCCCCTGTCCCTGTACACCCTATTGTTATACATCCTGGATTCACTCTCCACCCTCTTCTGTTAAATGATTTTATGCACCCCTCGTGTATACTCTTGCTAACCAATACCCCAGAGGCTTACCGGACAACGTCCTCGGGAACGCACACACACAAATCCAGATGGAGAAAACGAGACGTCAGAAATGATTTCATGAATTTTTAACTCTCCGTTACGTTTGTCGATGTTCACGTCCGCCATTGTTGCACATGGCATTGCTTCCTTGTTTGTCTCAGCTGAGTTTACTCCTCTTGTACTTTTATTACGCGATAAACTGGCGAGCGTATACTCGCGCGATTATTTATAACCTTACTTCGCTACTTCAATCATTGTTTCTTCGACGATACCGAGGCTTTCTGCTATCTCGAAGATTAGAATATCATCCCCTCTATATGTACTTACGTTATTACTTGTCAAAGGGCGGTAACGCGTGCACGTGGACCGTGACGCAAGTCCCGACCGTGCCATTGTCTCTGCGCCGCGACGTCGTAAGTTACAAGGAGCCACGGAGATTCGACCGTTACAGTTTGAATGGCGGCCGTCTAGTTGCCGCTACTAGTCGCCAGGGTGCGACTCTGGACGCTTTCGAATGAAATGTCAAACGGAAGAACGCGTGTATTCTTTTACGGAGTATTAACAGCGGCGACTTGTCGAGTGATATATCGAGATTGACGTATTCTCTTTCGTTTTCTCTCTCGGTGACAATTCAGTGTTACCTCACGCTTGATACTTCAACAATGGCCGATAATCACTTCAGGAATAAGTAATCCCTCGTCCCGTTAACTTGCATCGTGCCATTGTCCAAACTGCAGCGTCTCAGACGTCGTTGATTTCGTCAGGCGACGAGTGGCATTCGGTGAATTTTATTTCATAGCGTTACGTAATTTGCATCTGATCGTCATTCATTATCTCATTTCACTTTATATTATGCCCAACGACCCTGACACTACGAATGACTGTTTAATCGCGTCATGTACCTTTGGTGTCTTGCGGCTTCACATAATTCTCTTGGATGACGTAAACTAACCAATGGGATAGATCAGTTTCACTGGTGTATTTATAAAGACTCGGTAGATTCTTGCGTGTCTCTTGTGAACCCTTATGGACGTTAAATATATGGCTGTTATTTTGCGCCCAGGAATAAACAGAAATGGCCGCCGGGAACTCGGGACGCTCTGCTTTATATTACTGTTGGTGGTTGAATGTGGACGACTACGTGTATCTCTTATCGAATTTTCATAGAAATCGTATGTTAAGCAATAACGAGTCTACGAAGCGGCTGGACACGCCAGACGTACCTGCGTATTGGCAATTAAATTCCAGTCGCCTCGAGGAAATACAGTGGGACACGCCAATGTTTTATCCTTCATCGAGGTCAAAGTTAATTCGTACTTGTTAGCGACAAGATTGCGACGTACAACGTCAACCAAGAGTATTCTGGCGCGATGGTTCGTCCTCTTTGTATCGCACTTCCGGTAGGCCGGGAGCTTCTTATTTGTTGGGAAGGGGTTGAGAGGGGTGCGGGAAGAGAAGAAAATGGCTTCGATGCCGCGACGTGTCAGTCTCGTTGAACTTTGTCAATGTCTCGCAACTTAACCGAATGGTGGTTAAGTTTTGCGATTCTTATCAGATTTCTGTCTCAGGTATCAAAACAATTTGGGATTTGAATTTGATATGATAGTTGATTTCAAGTTTCTTTTTTGTTTTTAATTCTTGCAATATCAATATGAAAAAGGTATCAATAGAAAACTGAATTTGATTGTCGTGAATGAGTTTTGACGACAAAGCAAAAATTATGATAATATGAAACTTTTTACTGCTCTTTGTATTACAGCTTAGAAATAATTATTTTGACTTTTTTTGCTGATTACATCTTTTAACGTATATTTGAATTTCTTGTCCAGACACGTAGACTATGATGCCGGTTTAACGTGTTACGTTCGTTTTCATTACAGCGTATTGGCCGCGTGGTGACAGCGCAGCCTCGTCCCTATTCGGCGGAATGCCGGGTGGTTACGGCCTGGGGGCCCACCATTTGCCGTCGGCCTACGCTATTTTGGGCCGCGGAGGATCCGCACCCGGTTTTGGGGGTCACACGCCAGCTTCTGCACCACCACCGCCGCCGTACTCCCACAGCAGCTTGGGTACCCTCAGTGTAGCTGCTAGCCAAGCTGCCAGTCTAGGTAATAAGAAATTATTAAGTTTTAGCATAGCTTTAAACATATCTAATAGCAAAAGATACTAAGGTTCGGGTCTATTTTATGTTAAATAATTGAAATTCAATTTCCCTTGCAGGAATTAATCCTGCGAGTGCAGCATGGTGGACAATGGCGTCGCATCTCGCAGCCCAGGACTACCTCGCCAGGTTACAGGGAGCTGCAGGGCTGCCAGGGTTTCCGCCAGGAGCCGAAAGTTTGCTACCACCATATCCTGCCAATCTACTCAACCCACCTTCCCTGTCGTCCCACAAGTCCAGTAAGTGTAAGTATATAAAGAGATAAATAAAAAGTTGTTCAATAGCTAAGGTACGTTCTATAGATAATAATTGAACGTTAATTCTATTTTAATAAATTGTTAATCGCCACAGCTAAGTCAAGTAAGAGTCACAAGACACCAGCAAGCAGCAGCAGCAGCAGCAGCAGTAGTTCAACGCCTGCAAGTCTGAGCACTAGTTTAGCTATCAGTCAGGCTCCGATTTCTCATCACAGTACCTCTGTCAGCAGTACGCCAAACACGCAGACAAATGTAGTCAGGTAATGACCAACAAGTTATTTCGCATTATTAAAATTGTTATTATAATATATTTACGTCGATTAATATTACCAAGAGATCCTCATTAATTGGCAACATAACTCTCCTTCCTTTACACGCTGCTTCGCAGTACCGCCAAGGAGGGAAGGTGAATTGATTTGAATATTCAATAAGGAAAAAAAAAACGAATCGTCAGTTCTATCAATAGAACATTAATCGAATGTTTTTTTTATTTTAGTGATCCTAGCAGTATATTGGGCGGCGTGCGACTACCACCCGACACAGAGATCATCAAGTACACGTCGAGCATAGTGGGCCCAAAAATTCCAGGGACTACGAACCGCGGCAGGAAGAAGACCATATCCTTGGATACTCCTAGCGTGAGTGTTCATCCACCTTCGATTCCTGCCCTCACAGCACATCAAACAAATACTACCACGTCACTCATGATGGAACCACGGAAGTACAATCGCTCGGGGGTACGAGCTATTTTGTGATTTATTAAACAGCCCCCCTAACGTTCCATTATCACTTCATTTCTTTCTTCATGAATCATTGGGTCTTGAGCGATGAGTATATTCTATTTTCTATCCTTCAGAACGACGCGAACGAGTACAGGGACTCTGTTGATCGAGTGGAGGTGATAAAGCTACCAGCTCATTCGACAAACGGTTCTGTACTCTCGGCACCGCCGACATACACAACCAGCAATATTACCAACTCGAATGACTCGGATGCGCCGCTGAATCTTTCCCTGAAACCAGCCTCGACGAGCAGCAGTTCGCCAATTACTTCGAGTCAGCCCCTGAGCCAGCTCAGTAATCTGAGTCAATCCTTGTTGGCGTCCGACAGAACGTGTAAGTATTTTTAAGAGATAAGATTTAATTGTACTCACTTTTATATAGGATTTTAATATATGCTTCATGGTTGGATTTTTTTGTAGCACGAAGAAAACCAGGCCCTAAGCCCAGGCGAGTACCTCAGAATTCAGTACCGATACCAGCCTCTCCGAGTCCTTCCTTGGCGCAGCTCTTCGCTGCTGCGGATTCGCCCCAACGACCGAGTAGCGGCAGCGAGGAAAGTGAGTGCACCACCACTCATCATAAAGATGGGAGACCGCGGAACCTTGGCAGAGGTGTCTCCAAGCCTAAGAAGAATACCGTAGCCTCTCTTCTGGCTCAGAGTAGAGCTCTTGGGATCAAACCTACACCTACTCTGGATCCCAGTGTACCACTGTCGCATCAGGTTTCGCTGCTGAGGTCAAACATATTGGCGGCTCAGTTGCATGCTTCCACGACGGGTCAGGGTGACGACAAATCACAAGTGAGTATAAAGGATTTAGGTTTTTTTTTTTCAAATTACATTGTCCTATCACAAATATCTTTAATATTTTCATTTGTGCTTCCTTCGCATTGGATATTCTGTTCTCTGAATAGTTTGAGCTTTCGCGTATCTATCTTTCAGGGTGCAGATCACCTCAGTGAATTGTTTTTTGCGTTAATTATTATTTCACACTAAATCGTGCTCCCCATGTATAGCGTTCTTTGCAGGAGAAGATGAAGAACAAGTTTCTCGAAGTCTCCGGCGAGGAGAGCAACATGGACGTGACCAGCGAGAGTGGCAGCAATACCGACGTCGTGACAGATACGGATGAAGACAACGCGGAAGGCACGCCGAGTGCTAAGAGAAGAAAGCTTAACCCTAGCGACAAGGATCTTCAAGTACCACTGGACCGCGGTTGGAAGAGGGAAACTGTGATCAAGGGTTTGGGAAAGACTGGAGTGATCAAGGGTGACGTCTCTTACTACAGTCCTTGTGGGAAAACCTTCAGGAATAGTCCAGAGTTATTAAAGGTTCGTCATTCATCCGATTAAACTCTTATAAAATCTTAAAACAGTCGTCATTCGAGTTCGTAATCGTTACAGTTCTTGGAGCAGCAGCATCCCGCAGAATTGACGACAGCAAACTTTTCATTTTCGTCGCGGCCGCTTGTCGGCGAGTTTCTGCAGCCTACAATGGGTCTGGCGGAGGCCGAATTCGTCAGACTGGGTGCCCAGGAAGTCGCCAGGCGACTAGAGGAACTGAGGGCAGCCGGTGGCTTCCGGGATGTCAGACCCAATAGTCAATACGAGAGGGACAAATTGGCGTATGCGAAAAAACTAGCCAAGGAGGAAGCTCAACGCCATAAGGAACAAGCCAGGTAAATGATATGCAACGTTTTATTTAAAATATTCGAGAAAAACAAAAAAACCCAGAGAAATTGCACTACGAGACTCTCCGTGTTTCTCTTTCCGTCAGGCTGATCAAAGAGCAGGAGAAGAGCGAGAGACAGGAAGCCGTGAGACGAGAACGAGAAATAAGAAATCAACAACTCCTCGAGGTAAGTCTTCTTGCTCTTGTCATTGTTTCGATCGTTGTTTCATTCATAACGACTATTCTCTTCTTTGGGATACATTTTGTATTTTGTCCACATGCCGTGCGTGTCGCATGCTCTCTGTGTGCCGTATATTCCTTTAACCACTAGGCGTCATAGACTCTCTCTATCTCTCTCTCTCTATATATATTTATACATATATAGCATATACTTATGTATATATATATACCTGTCCATATATTGTACGTCTATATATGTACATATATATAGTACATTTGTATAAGTATGTGTATTCGCACCCAGATGTCCCACAACACGACACTCCATCAACCAAAACGCTAGCGATAGTGACAGGAGAGCCCAGCATGTCCTCTATTTTTCTTTATATTCCGTTTGAACATTATCGTCTTGACAGAAACGTGTGCTGCATCTCGCTTTCGTCACGTTCATATCCGGAATGACACCACGAAATACATCTTTCCGGTTGACCGGATCGCCAGGGTGAACTCAAAAGGGACGACGACGTTGAGTCGCGAAAGTGGATTTTTCAACCGCGAGATTTCGTTACTATTTTTTTTCTTTTCTTTTTTCCTTTTATTTGTAAACGTCAAATTTTCCTCTTTCTCTATTCCGAGATCCTCGAGAGAACTTCTGATATGATAATCGTACTTTTTTTTTTAATTGAGCTCAAAAGCATTGATTCATATCCTCACGCAACTGCATTCTGTTTCATCTCAATTGTCCGGCCAAGAATGATCGTCGTCCCGAACATGTTTGAGTATACAGATATTCAGTGATGACGTATCGATCAAATTTGATGGCTGAAACGAGAGGTTGAATTTTGACAAATTTTTGTAATAATCAACATTTTATATTTGCTCTTAAAAATTTTTAACGCAACGACTGAACGATGTCAAGGAAAAATAATTACATAATTATCGTCGAATTTGATTAACACGTTTAAGCCGAATCATACTGTATAGCCCGATGGCAATGCAAAATCGACTGAAAACAAAAGGAAAAAAAATGGATTATTTTCTACGTCTGTGCATATAAATTATATACACAGATAGAAACTCTTGTTTTCCCTGCGTACTCTGTAGACGATCCTAGCGAATGTGTAGATCTCGTCGGGGAGTTACTTGAAAAAAAAAGAAGGTATTCATTGTTAAGAAGAAAAATGTTCAAGCCTCTTTTACATAGCTTTTCTGGTGCGTACTCGTGAGTAAAAGAGACAATAAGAATAACGTCAGTATTCGATAGAGACTCGTGCCGCTAATTCATAGATGTAATATAAATTATTTTAATGTCAAACCGTCCGTCCGATCTGTCTACAATGTACGAGAACAAAGAAAAGAGAGAGAAACCTGCTTTTTGTTAAAATCGTAAAGACCTCTTTGACACGCGACGTGAGTGATCGATCGCGGCGACCAATTGTTGTCATCAGTTGACAGTATTGACAATTCGAATATCCTTCGGATACGTGATCCTTGGTGTTCTGGGCTGCGCTGTGATTATCCTTGTTTTTGTCATTTTTTTAAAAATCCGAAATCTCTCACGCACATAATTAATTTTCTGAACATCCGAATAGCTCGATTCACAATTTATAAGTAACGTAAATTTTACTTTTCAACGAATTTGGTCTTTCTATGTTTACATTGTAATCGAATGAAATCGCAGCGCAGTCCAGTCACGTATGCGAATCAGAAACGTGGATATGAGTTGAGTCCGCTAGCTGCGATGGCTTTCCCATACCTTTCCAAAAAGTCCTTTCACGCAAAATTGAAAAAAAAAGAGAGATAAAAAAAGAGAATACCATCACAATACCACCGCCACCACCATCACCACCACCACCACCACCACCACCACCACCACCACCACCTCAACACGCACACACAAACGAACCAAAAGCAGAAAAAAATGCAATCAGAGCGACAAAAAAAATATTAGCCACGTGGACTGACAGTAGCCACTGGCTACCGCAATGCGAATGCAGGGTCGGAAGCGGCTTGCGTTCACGATCAAACAGAAAATGAAGATCATCCAAGAGATCGAGCGTGGGAAAAGTAAGAGCGACGTCGCCCGTGAACTCGGCCTGGCCAGCAGCACCGTCGCTACCATCTGGAAGAACCGGGAGAGCATCGCCGAGAGCTGGCGAAATCGTGACATGATGCAGAGCGACGTCGACGTCGAAACCGCGAAGAAGATCACCGGAGGGACGATGGGCGTCGTGACGCCTACGACGATACCAGCACCGCCGCCACTTCCGCCGCAGTCGCTACCGCTACCATCTCTTCCTGTCCAGAACCAGGACAACACCCAGCAGGCCCAGACTCAAACGCAAAATCAGGAACTGCTGGAGGTAAGATCTCGTTGAGACCCTGTCCTTGACCTTTCACCCTGCCAAAGTGTTCATCACCATAATCATCATCATTATTATCATCGTCGAAGAAGTTTCCTTATAGAAAGAAAAAAAAAATACTTTAGTCTCAAATACCGACGTATCCTATCCCATCGAGGAACCTTTTGAAATTCATTTTAAAAAAATATTCCTCCGCCTCTATTCGATCCCCTCCACCCGCCCCTTACCCACGATACACGTTACACACACTGTATTACACGCGACGAGCACGTTGATAAGTGTTTACTATGTTTATTATACCGTGTGTACCTACAATATATTCTACAGCCATTTCTTCGTCTCTGCACGTGCTGTAATCCGTTCTCGTTAACTTTTTAATTTGAACTCGTCGAGCGTGACAAGGTATGCAGGTTTTGTCAGGTGACCTTTTTTTTTGTTGTAATTTCTGTGTAATCTCATCGATGCGGAAAGATAAGAGAACAAGGGTGAAGAGAGAGGGGAAGATACGAAGATGTTAGGATTATTTGCTCTATTTTTTTAAATGACTACAAAATTCTTGTCACCCTCTCGCAGCCCCAATCAAGTTGTGGCTTAAGCGCATAACCTGATTATGATACATATATCTATATATATACACACACACATATATAGATAATTTTCATTCTCCATAATTCACTCTAGATACAACTTTATCACTCGTGGATAAATGAAGTTAATTCGAATCGATTCGGCATCAGGATTTATTCACTCTGGCTGTGTAAAATCTGAAAAACAATTCTAATACACCATTTGACACGTTGGTCCGCCATTTGCTAATTGCAAATGCACGTTTTATCCGCGTTACACGGCGATGAAAATTGATTGACCTGTGACATGGCGTCAATTAAATGGCAGAGGAAAATCATTTAACGATTGATGACGTAGGTACGATACGAACAGCCGCAACACTATCCTGTGCCTAGCTTCTCCTGTCACTATGTATAACAGCTAGCTATATATCATCCAGCATGCCATGTTTTTAAGTATACATATATTACATAATGAATGAACGTACTTTAAATGCGTGATATTATACACACGTTATATCTATATACAAGGCGTATATCGCGCTGTACGTTTAATATATAGGTGGATGTATAATTGGGCTCGCACAGTTTTATATCTATATATATATACATACCTGACACGTGTAATATATCTATATTTAATATAAACACATAATTATTATTATTATCATTATTGTTACTATTATTATTGTATCTCTATTAATCATTCATCTAACGTGTATTAAGCTTAAGCGACGGTTACTATTACTCACCATATGTGCATAATTAGGCGACCACTTTGCTTGGGTCCCCCACTTTGCTGCATGCGCTCTTGGAAAAAAAAAAAACATTTTTCTATCTCACCTTGATCTTCGCTCTTGAAAATTCTTCGTGTTTCGATGTTTTTTCATAGATCGTTGGAAATCTTGAAATTTTTTGTCACAGTAGTCACACTCGATCTTGAATCTATTTCTCGCTGTTTTCTCTATAGCAAACATTTGATTACTCGTTTTGAAAACTTGTACTTTTTATTCGTCTTCTTCTTCTAATTTTTAGTCTTTTTCGTGTCTCTTTTACGACTTTTGAACTTGTCAGAGTCTCTTTGGGATATCTTGCGACGAAGCGCTTGGTCTTCCCCTATTTCGAGTTTGTTGATATTTAAAAATTTTTTAATATACTGTGAACATCGTAATTAATAAAAAAAAATGCATGCACCTTGAAACTTTTGAAATGGTCTTGGGTGAAAGGAACTTTTTTTTCTGTTCTTTTGGTTCGTCTCTCAGTCACAATTTTGTTTTACTCGTTCGCTGATTTGTACGACGATGTCCTTTGTCGTCGTCAGGAACTTCGAAGCTTCGAATTTGTGAGTTGAAAACACGCGCACAGAACACACGCCTGACTTAAGTAATGTTTGGTTTGTCAATTTGCCGTTTATTCGATCGTTGTACCCAAGCGTACGGACGTACCGTATAACAATCCGATGAATTTTTGAAAATGAGAATTGAGAATTTTGGTTGAATTTGTCAAAATTGTCGGATCGTTTTTAATACGGTAAATCGTACCTTGCGATCGAAGCTTTTGCTTTTATTTTTATTAGAATTGCCTCAGAGCTCGTTTCTCTCTCTCTCTCTCTCTCTTTCTTTCTCTCATCTATAATTTCATGATTTTCGAACAATAGTCTGTTGTTCACGGTTTATTTAAAAGGGCCTGTAGAGGCGCTGCAGTTCGAGCAGCATTGATCGCATTGAAAGATTGAAGGATCGTTCGCAAAATTATTTATTTCCCATTTCTTTTTTTTTCTACTAAGGACGACAATGCGTATTTGAATCGTTTGACCTGTTTCATGATTAAAAAAAAATTGAGCCGAGTATAGTAATAATTTTTTGAATATATTTTTATTTGCTGATATCAAATTCAACTCTAGATGCCTCAACGCTTGAGTAACGCGTATATTTTTTTATAACGTCCAAACGTGTCGGATTAAACAAAAATTAATTTTTCTTGTCACTTGTTCGTCGTACTCTCCTTTTAGGGGTGGCATTTTTTTTGGAGCATGCTAATCACACCCAGTTGACGAGACACTCTAGTGATATTTCCTGATGATTATTGAGCAAGTCCTATCCGCGTTCCTATTCCTGATAGTTTTGTCGAGTTTCGCGAATATGTAAAAAAATAAAAAGTCAAAATCGAGTTTCGGATACCGATCTTAAACATCGTCTTTAGGTTCACACGAGCACAATGTACAAATGATTTCGCTTCCATGATCTCGTCAAGTGTCACCGTAAGCCCGGAATATTGACAGACTTGTGAAAAATTATTGAAAATTTTTGTTTACATAATTTCTACAAAAAACAAATCTTGTACGTTCACTCATATAATATTCCATGATTACGGATACTTGACCCGATCGTTATCACTCAATGACCCGCGTTCACGACGAATTTTACCAAAGGGTTATTAATTGGATGGGAGTGACGTGTGTGTGGCATGTGCGCAGGCGCGGAAAAAACGGCAGGAAGAACTGGAGAAGATCCGATTGGAAGAGCAACAGCGAAAGCAACAGGTATGCAATGATTTTTTTTTGTTTATTTTGGCCAGAGACGAAAAACTGCTATTACAAAAAAAAACAATAATATTTAATCACTACTAAAATATACGTATCGATTGTTGTTTGCAGGAGCGAGAGTTGAAGAGGCAGCAGGCAGTGATGTTGAAGGAACAGGTGAGCAACGAACGGGACGTAGAATAACAAATGTCCGATCATTGATTGTAATTGATTTTTTTTTCCTTTAATTTTTCATCATCATATTTAGTAGATTGGTAATGTGTGTCGTAGATCTAGTCGATGTTATGTTTCTCATTGCTTCTGTTACCGTATGTACATTCTCACGGAAACGTCAATAATTAATATTCAAAATCGAGGGGGAAAAAAAAGAACAGTCTAAAAATTTTGGAAAAAAAATCGACAAAAAGGCAAAACCAAACAAGGTAGAATCATTTGCCAATAGATCATTGACATCTAATAACATAGCTCATCGTCACTCATTTCTTTCATAATCACGTGATATCCAGGGACTTAGATCGGTAATCGAAGGCGTCCTTGATTCACGATTAAAAATAATTTATTTTTCCCTAATTTTGGAAATCGTGATTCCAGGTCGTTATCCATGACGTTTCAAACGCGTACCTTTCTCTATTCCTCTTTGACTCTTTGGTTATCTTTGTTTTCTTGAAGTTATCCGTCGTTTTTTTTTTTAATTATTTTCTCTCGTTTCTTCTTGACTTTTACAAAAAAATTTTTTTACAACAATCCGGTTACCAATCGACGTAGCAATTAGACGATGTTACTAGGCGATTTTCCATAGGCAACGAGAGAGATTATTAGTTTGAATGTTAGCGGTGGTCTGAGCACTGGTGGACTGGATGTGTTTTGTGCCGCAGATGTACATGCAGGAGCTCAGCAAGCAGCGCGAGATGCTCTACACCGTCGAGCTGGTATGTCTCATGCCTAACCTAACCTCACCATTGAAAAACCACTCATTAATCCCATTGACAACGCACCTAACGATTAAACGCACCGATATCGATCCCTGCTGTTAAAGAAACGAAAAACCCCGCTGTCTTGTAAATCTTCGTCCCGAAAAAAAATTCAAATCGAGCTGGAAAATCCATATCAGAGTAATACAATTAATAGATTGGAAGGTTGTCAAAGTATTGAACATTTTGGCCTTGGGCTCATTGAAACGTCATTTGGACCTACGTCACTCATGCTTTAACGATCCTTGGTAGCACTTTACCCTGTGTCGCTTGCCATTTTCCACTTGCATATTGCTTTCCGTACGAGATTATCAGCAGGCTATTTCGATTGATTCGCGATAACGTTTTTGACTGTCATTGGCTCATTTTTTTTTATATTGCTCTGAATTTTTTTTATCGTCACCGATAAGACGTGTCTAGTCTATTTTTTTTTCTTCCAATATGTAAATCGTCATCGGATCGATTTATTAGTCTTGAATATACATATATATATTTTCCTTTGAATCTCACGTAATTAGAGTACAGCGATCATTGTGCATTGTCATTTTTTATTGGATGTGGTGAAAATTTATTTTGAATTTCTGGAAGCTTTGGGAAGCTACGGAGAGATAGTCGACTATCGCGGGTGTAGAAGTAAACGGAGCTGAGAATGAGACACGAGAAAAATTAGATGGGAGTAGAAGGTTTTTATTTATTTTTTTTTATTGTGCACAGAGATGCGCGCAGGCCATGTAGTACGGATAATCATAGAAATGATCTTTAGAATCTCTGCACGGTGTTGTATATTTTTCTTTTCTCATAATTATCTCTTGATACATACTGTCATTTTGTACCCGAGGTATACTGGATATATTATAATGTTAGAGATACTGTATTGTAGTTTAATTACTCACATGATTTATCTGTTATCGTGGTGGGAGGGGATTTGGTATTTTATTTCAAATTGATTGAACACCCGTTATATCCGGTCTCTACAGTAATTAACGAGAAACGATTATTGATAAGGGGAAATTACGGTATATTTTTTTGGAGCGACAAGGGACTGTAATTTTCAAAATTTTATTATCGAATGATTGTTTTATCTTTTGAAATGTAAAAATGATGTTCTTTTTTGGGGTTCCTTATACACTCATACCGTTTCTATTGTATTAATCGTTGGTTTTTGTCCAGTCCTCCCTGGCATGGGGATCGATAAGCCTGCGGATTTTTGGTTACTCTTTCCGCGATTCTTGTGAAATCTGGTGGACAGTTTGAGTGAAATTTGTTTTTTCTCAGGAAAGGGAGAGAAGGCGACAGCACATGGCACTCGTGCGAGCTCTGGAGAATCGTCGAAGGATGGAGGAGCGAGAAAAGAAACGGCTTGAAGCACGAGCCGAGAGAATAGCGACGAAAGAGAAGAGAGCGGAGCAAAGAAAAATTGAGATGGAGCTGATCGAGCAAATAAGAAAGCCAGTTGAGGATATGGAATTAACTGGTTAGTATTAATTGCTTATCGAGACGTTAATGGATTTTTAAATTAATTTCTGTGTGATTATTAATATCTTATCACTGCAGATCACAAGTCACTACCAGAAGTGAAGAGAGTACCTGGTCTGAAGCTATCTGGTCAAGCCTTTGCGGATATCGTTATGGTGTTTGAATTTTTGCACAACTTTGGAGAAACTTTGGGCTTCGGTGAGTAGAGAAGAATGTGGGTCAGGGGTATGAATTAATTGTAAAATTATAATTAATGGGCGTTTTCATCGTTCTTATAAAGATATGGAGTCGTTACCAAGTCTGAAGAGCCTGCAAATGGCTCTGCTGAACGACGAGGAAGCTGAGGAAGAGATGCTCTCCGTTATGACGCATCTTCTCGTCTGCGCCATCGAGGATCCGGGAATTCCACAACCGGCACGTCACACTACCGGACTTGGCCAAAGTTTAAGACAGGCTGATATCACTCACGCGAATATCAGTGAGGTTCTCAGGATTTATCTGTACGCTAATGCGACGGGAGAGGTCAAGGCTCTGACTGGAGTCTGTCTGGAGCGTGAGAGGGATAAAAAATTTGCGGATCATCATCAGAATGGTGGCGATTACGCATCGACCTGTTCTGGGAAGAATGCACAGTTTTACGAGCATCTTCACAATAATGAGACCTGGAGGATGTCCGAGAGACTCAGGGACAAACCGTTCCTGGCGCTCAATCCGACCCATAAGGCCCAAATGCTGGCATTCCTATGTAACGAATTGCTGCAGAATAAGGCTGTGATAAGGCAGATCGAGGGAAGCCTGGAGACAGTGGCGCAGCTTAAAAAGGAAAGATTCGTATTGGACACGAAGATCAGAAAGTGAGTATCCAGGTTATTTTCTGGTAATTGTAGTGTCGAAGTTATTTAATTATTTTTTCTTATTGACAATTTCATTTGTAGATTGAGACAGTTGCACAGCCGGAAGGTGAGAATGGAAGCCGTTGGGGTTATCGTGAACAAATCCGGAGATACGATAACGATAGAGAAGAAGGAAGGCGAGGAGGAGAGCAATAATACTACGTCTACTGCGGTGGGCACGACTCCGACACCGGAGGAGATCCATCATGAAGACGAGGTGGAGGATATGTCTGAGAACGAGAGTGAAGGAACGCAGCCAGAGGAGGTAAAATATTAACTTTAAGGTTTTGATTACGTGGAGGATTTAGGGTCATTTTTCTGATTTCATCTGTCAGGAGGAGGACAAGAATTTGTCGGGTGAGGAACTTGGGAAGAAACTTGATAAGCTGCTGAAGCAGTCCGAGGAGCAACTTCAGAAATTGAACAATTCATCGAAACAACTTCGTGCGCACGTACTTGGACAGGATAGGTACTGGAGAAGATATTGGGAACTTCCATGCGCCGGTGGCATCTTCTTAGAAGCCATGGAAAGTGCAGAACCCGAGATACTTGATCTCCAGGCGGAACTCGACGAAAAGTACAAAAATATGCCTCCTGAGGAAAAGCCTGAGATCAAACAAGAGGTAGCTAAGGTCGACACGGATAACGTGGAGAACGAAGCGCCTAATAACGAGGTCAAGGAAGAGAAGAAGATGGAAAAGGGTACAGGGGAAGCGGAAGTTAAACAAGAGTGCGAACAAATAAAGGCGGAAGTTGAAGAGGTGAACTGTAAGAAAGATCCAGTGCAGAACTCTGTAATGGAAGAGGTGGTGGAACCAATGAAGGAAGAAGCTAAGAATGAATTTGAAAATACCATGGCTGATGCTAAGACGAACGTTACTTCCGAAGAGATAAAGCAGGAAACGGAAGTCACTAAAATGGAGGTGGATGTCAAGGAAGAGACCAAGAAGGAGGACGAAGTGGAGCAGGACATGAACAAGCGTCCTGTTAAACTTATGGAAGATAAAATCGTGGAAACAATACCAAACGGAGACAAATTCAATCACGTCAATAATCTTCACAATGGAAAGGAATTAAATGGAACATTCATTTCCGGTATATTTCTTTTTTTTTTGTATATAACAGCTTTAGTTCTCTCAGTCGTTACTGAGGTTCTGTATGTTTTTGCAGGTAGCAACAGCGAGTCCCACTGGTTCTCTATTCTTCCAAGAGAAACCTGTGACACTCCTGGACCTAGTACCAAGCAAATCTTCGGCATCGCCGAACCCACAGAACTCAGGATACCAGTATTCCCTCCACCAGCGAGCCCAAGTTATGACAGATGTGACAGTCCCGCTCCTTTGATTCTTACTCAGGACGAAGCTGTTCAGCTAGAATACATGAAGGTGCACGGATTGCCACCACCTGGGGCAGCTAAGCCAGTGCCAAAGGGTAATAAAATAAATTAGTTTCTTTAAACATTGATCACAGTGTAATATTACGACTTATTAATACTTAATCTTTAACTTGTTCAGATCTAAGAT
This sequence comes from Trachelus tabidus, assembly GCA_030142655.1. Taxonomy (NCBI): domain Eukaryota; kingdom Metazoa; phylum Arthropoda; class Insecta; order Hymenoptera; family Cephidae; genus Trachelus; species Trachelus tabidus. The sequence goes on along the minus strand of JARQTI010000154.1, from coordinate 63,349 downwards.
ACGGCTGGTGGAGGATATCAGACGTGGACACGTTCCAGGAACTGCTAGAGCATCTTCATTCACGTGGAGTACGAGAGAAGGAACTAAAGCGCACAACGTGGGCGACGATGGAGTCGTTCCTAGCAGTCACCGGTAAAATCCACGTAGACCCTGGTAACATAACAGCAACAGAGCTCACCGGAGATAACGAGGATAACGATAACCCTATCCCGAGACCGGATCGTCCAGAAGACTGGAGCGAGCAGGTCGCGCTGCGCGTGGATGCTCAGCTTCTGGAACAAGTCGAGGCTCTCGAGGATAAGGTAGCGAACGCCAGCATGCAGGTCAAAGGCTGGAAACTACCTCCACGGGCCGGTACCGAGGAGGCTGAAGAGATTGAAAAACTCAACGAGATGGAGAAAATCAGTGCAGTCGAACAGGCAAGACAGAGGTTACTCTCCTTAGAAGCTGCCATAGAAAGGAGGTACCTGAAGCCTCCTCTAGGCATCTGGTAAGTAATCTAACATAACTAAATACTTTGCCTTTAATTTTCAAGTATTAATATCCACTGTCATCCTTGTTCTGTCTACAGCACGGGAGACCCAAACCTAGCAGCTCTGAAAGCAGAACAAGCGGCCGCTGCGAATGCCAGTTTGAACAGCTTGGACCAGGGTAACGCGGCCCCACCACCTCAAGAAGAAACAACACCAAGGGGTCTTAACAACTGGCGCGAAGCCACAGCTCGGGCTCACACCTCGGCACAGCTTGCAATGGCACTTTACATGCTCGAAGCCAGCATCGCTTGGGACAAGAGCATCATGAAGGCTGTGAGTCTAACACCAGCTAGAAACTCGGTCTGCGTCAAGCTACGAAACCGCTGCGTCTCACTCAAAGCTACCACTCAGTACAATCAGCTATTGACTACTACTCAGGCCTCTGTGGGTATTCGCACTAACTTACTAACCGAATCGTCCGTCGTGCCCTACCTAAGAGCCCATCCTGACCAGTGTTCAATTTCCCGAAAGAGCGTACCATTCGCAAGCTCCTATCATTCTGCCTCTTTAAAATCAATCTTTATAATTAATTAATCAAGCTCGCTTAACTCTTTCTTATCGATAATACATAACCCGGCTTTTTCCATTGCCAAATAAGAATTGGGACTTGCGAATAGTCGTCGCGATAAGATTTCGCACATCGCGACGATCTCGCCTTAAGAAAAGATCCTAATGTGAGTCTCTTTAAATTCAATGTGTCGGGAGATGTTTCTAGACGGAAGTATCTGTGTTCTTTTTTCCTTAATCACTTGACACTCTCGAGATCCGATACGATGCGGGAAATGGGATTACGAGTTCTAATTAAAATTTGCGTTAAGGCTCGTGCACAACGCGTTCCTTTGCTCTGTTACGCGCACAGCACTACTTCAAACATACGAATTCCCTCACCAGCCCGAATTGTCGCCAATTGTGGATATGCTATTAGTGTGATAATAGCCGTTCACAAGATATGCATTGTGTCTCGTTGTCTCGCGCGGCTGGCTTACACGTTTTCCTCGGTAATAAAAAATAAGAAGAAAAGTCTTGATAACAAATCGGTTCCACTCTGTTTCATAGCGAGGGTCTCGATTGCCATGAAATCCTTTGAAAATTTTATCAAATTTATCGCAGCTGATTGTCACCGTTGTCTTTAAGGACGCTCGCAGTTTCGGCGGTTCTCGTATACTTGCTACATTCATATTATATACGATATGTATGTAGTTTATTCAAGTATATATTTATTATTTTCATTCACGATGCACAAGTATTCATTTAATTTTCAATCGTACCGTTTCTCGACACAGAACCGAGCTACGTGTCTGGTGAACGCGTTAAATAGAGCTAATAATATTTGAGAGATATACTAACGTTTAACGATAGCATGTGATGAGTAACAGCTGCTTGGTACTTTTCTTGTTATCTTTTGTTTTTATTTTCAAAAAGATAATTGGCTGACTCAACGCTTGATCATTTTCGACTCTAAATATTTTTAATTACTCAGAAAGATTTTAATTGCCATCTTTAATCCATTTTCTAATCTATTTCTATTCCATTTTCCTTGTACATTAATTTAAGTTATGCTATGCTTAATCTTTAAGTTGAAACAAAAAAGAGCTTTGGTGTTGTTGCGCGTTTTAATTGTTCCTAGTGACAATCAGTAATATTTGCATGTAAAATAATGCTTCATAAAAGACAAGTGAATTCTAACGAGTGGCGACGGTTGTGTGCTATCAATGTCATTTGAAATTACACGTGAACGATGCTTTTATTTAACACATTGACAGTACAGATTTAAAGTGTGCAATATTTCTTTAATTTTACAACATACATTCCCTATGAGCTTTCTTTTTCTTGACTCTTGAATTTTTTTCTCTTTTATACTGCTCTGTTTTTTTGGCAGCATGCAAGCTCGCTTGAGTGGATGCGATTAAAATACAATCGCTATCCAGAAGTATATGTATTTAGCAATAGTTGTTTATTCCCTTTGGTACTCGATGTTTATTTTACTATTTCGAGATTCAAGAGAAATAAATCCTATCCATTAACAAATCATTGATGTCACGAAAGCGTCGAATACCCAAAGGTTCATCCTGTACACTTATCGAAGACGCACAAAATCCACGCAAAAGTCACAACACGATAAATTCGCGAAGCAGTAAAAGCATACGCGCGTCCATGGGCGAAGAGCCAAATCCTTCGTTTAATCGATGAGCACTTTCTTGTTGCAGAATTGCCAGTTCTGTCACAGCGGCGACAACGAGGATAAATTATTACTATGCGACGGCTGTGACCGCGGCTATCATACTTATTGCTTCCGTCCAAAAATGGAAAACATTCCCGATGGTGATTGGTAAGTGAACAGTCATTCTGCTCGCCCAAGACTAAATTCACGTCTGGAAGGCACGACTGGCGCTATTTACTTGAGACATAATTAGGTCGAATTTTTAATAAAAATAAATGAAAATTCCTGCCGATTCCAGGTACTGTCACGAGTGCATGAACAAGGCGACGGGAGAGAGAAATTGCTTGGTGTGCGGCAAAAGGGTCGGTAAAAATTTGGTCCTGTGCGAATTGTGTCCAAGAGCTTATCATACTGACTGTCACAATCCTGTGATGCCCAAGGTGAGTCTTAAAGAAAAAAAAAAAGATTATTAAGAATTACGCTACAAATTTTTTATAACGATAAACGTTGTTGGACAGTGCAATGAATTTTTTCGTATAGCGTTAATTAATCAATTTGCTATTGAGAAACGTTTTGAGTGAGCGCGCGCATGCGCCGTGACATTTTTTCAGATGCCGCGAGGAAAATGGTACTGTTCGAATTGTCACAGTAAACAACCAAAGAAGAGAAACAGCAGTCGAAGGAGTCACACCAAAGGCGGAGGCACCCGAGACAGTGAAAGTTCCGATCATCCACCAGCTAGGTGATTACGTTCAAACCAAAACAAACGTGTCAGCTCGTTGATTTACTATGTTTTATAATTACGATTACGAAAAATGCGAAAGAACTTAATTTAATGATACCTAGCGACCGACAGAATGATAAGAAAGTAATCCCGATTTAATAAAACATTTCAAACCGAACGAATCATTTATACACTGATCTCAATGCGCCACTCTCTAACCGACTTGTGTGTGTTATACCGAGAGATGAATCGATATAGAAAAAAAAGGACAAACACAATGAGAATGAAAGAAAGTAAAGTAAGACAAAAGAATTACACCAAAGAAACGTTAACAAAAAGATATCATATCCGTCGGCAAAAACGTATGAGACCAGAGAAGCGTAGTTTAGAATCCGTCGAGAAGATAAAAAAAATAATTACCACAGTCTCTCTAACTCTCGCTCTCTGCTTTCCACTCTCGCTCTTCTTGTCTTAAGGGCATTTTGTTTCATACAGGGTGTTCCACGAGAGGCCAGACGCAGTATACTTCCCCACGTTACAGGTGCCATGGAAAAGTGCCTAACTCGATGGCTCTTACGGGTTTGAAGGGTGCAATCCGAATATCTTAACAAAGATTCGTTCTATCGGCCGTCGGGACACCCTGTACGTTTTATCAACGTTACTTTTTACGTATTACACTTATACCTTGGTGGCTTTAGATAAAAGCCTTGAAAAATCTCACAGAGACACTATCCTCGTTACGGAATACACTGCCTCCTCCTAGGTCATAAGGTCGCACTAAAAGTTTATTCGCTCGTATTCAATATCCACGTGCCCTACATCCGTAAGATTCCTATTTTTTCGAAATTTTTCATCCAACCTGTAACGTGCCTAAAATTACTCTACTTTCTCTTTGACAATCTCAATCCCGTTTACCGTATCTGTGTTTGTCAATGACAGTGTCGTCTTCACGAATTGGAGAACTTACATTAGACCCCCTTACCCGGCCCCGCCCACAAAACGGTATTACCAATAATATTTAGCTTCCACCAGAAGCATAATTAAAAAAGCCCGGTACGCATCGAATCATTCACAAGCATCGTTTCAATGATTTCTCTGTTATTTTTGCGTCGTAGTCCAACGCCCTCGACGGCATCGAACACGCACGTCGAAGACGTCAGTTCCTCGGAACCACCGACGCCAACAGCCTCGCCAAGGAAGGAGGGGAACAGCCGGGCGTTAACGAAAAAGCAACAGCGCGAGCTGGCACCGTGCAAGCTTCTTCTAGAACAATTGGAGCAGCAGGATGAGGCCTGGCCGTTTCTCTTACCGGTGAACACCAAGCAGTTCCCCACGTATAAGAAGATCATCAAGACGCCCATGGATCTCAGTACGATCAAGAAGAAGCTCCAGGACTCTGTGTACGTCTTGATACCGCTACGCTGATAATACATATATTAACCACGCCGCGAGACTGGCGCGTCTCTTCGACTTTTCAACCAAAGCCCTCGACCTTCCAGGTACAAATCACGCGACGAGTTCTGCGCCGACGTGCGTCAGATGTTCATCAACTGCGAGGTGTTCAACGAGGACGACAGTCCAGTGGGAAAGGCCGGACACGGCATGAGAAGCTTCTTCGAGATGCGTTGGATGGAAATCACTGGTGCTCCTCCACCGCCGCACACGCAAACGCACAGCTGAGGCTCGGTTCGCGCACGCAACAGCTGCAACAGTTTTGCGCACTTCTACTACTAGAAGTGAGTTTCATCTAACCCCCTTGCTCGTCATTGGCTCGCTGGATTATATTAAGGATATTTCAAGACGTCTTCTCTCCCTTCAGACTTGTTAACGGAGTATCATCCTTCTGGACCTCTAGTGGTGGACGTGACCAAATATTCGGATAATTATGTGTTGCAGGCAACAGAGACTCGGACAGGGATCCGTTTGGAGGACCAATCATTGGCATCTGGCTTTAAAGAGGTCCAGGTCAAAAAGGTCTAAGACTTCTTTTGATGGAGGTCCTCGAGTATGTTCAACGGCGACGAATGGTTCGATGCTCGTTGGATTATGTAAATATGCTGCGGAAGAAAGGGTTACAAGGTCGACCTATGCTCACGGAGATTTTATCTAGGTTTTCTCCACGAGGCTTCCTGGTGAACGCGGGGAGAGCGGATCCCCTTGTGCACGTTTCGATTCTTCTGGGATTGAACTCGCGAACAGTGAAGTTTAACGGTCGTTGTACTTATAGAAGAGAAACCGGATAAATAGTGAACGAGTTACTTCCGCCTAAATCGACTAGAGTTTTAATTCGCAGTTGTATCATATAGGCTTAATTGTCGATGCCGATGTTTTTCGGTTAAAGAAATATTTTGCAAAGTAATTAAATGTGAAAAAGAGAAATATATATATATATGTATACACAGGGGACACACACATACACGTATATCGACACGTGCAAAATTTACATATATATATATATACACACGAAACAGTATAGATATATATTAACCCTAAAAACACCACCACGGACACACAGAGCACGTTAAGGATTATTAACGTTGTTGGTAGAGTATTACGCATGAAAAGAGGAAACAATTCATGACGGATCGAAATCCCAAAAAATATTTTACTCGAGGGACGAAGATTTTAACGCCATTCCACTTGTTATTGTGTTTTTCTTTCTTTTGCCGTTTTTTTTTCTTTTTTTTCTTTTGGCATATCCTTCCTTCGCTTACCGTGCGTCTCTCTTCACGCACATGCGTACTGCCAGGATCTGCGCGGTTATACTTGAAGGTGAACACGAGAGCGAGAAAGAGAGGATGAGAGCTTAGAGAGAGTGAAAATCGGATATGACAGGGATCGACGCGATTAGTTAAAGGGAAGAAAGATAAAGAAATTCAGCCCAAAATAGATTTTTCCAATAGCATTCGATTGATTATCGATCAGTATTCTTCAAAGTCGAAGTGGTCTAGTTATTAAGTGTACAGTTTATAATTGTTCGATTGTACACAAAAGAAAGATACGTTCAAGTGTGAACACCGACGACACGAACAAAACAGATTTTTATAATTTATTAGACTTTTTTTTTTCATCGCGTTGTAGAGAAGAGCGTGACTCTGTTGTTTTCTTTTGCGAATCCGACCTCCACTTTTTATTAGAATTAACGGTAAGCGCTGATTAGATGTAATTTAGATAAGGGAGTGCTCGAGGATTTGCGTGGTGTGCGAGTGAACGAATTTAAATGAAAATATTTTATTTATCCGAACTGGACGACTTACGATAAGTTCGATAATAGTGGACCCATTATCAGTCATGCTACTTTGTTCGAGTAGCTCAACTAAAGTTTGTTCAAGTTTAACATTGTTGGTAGTAAGGCGCTAATGTTTAATGATTAATCTTGCTCAATTTAAATAACGTCACTGTACACGCCAACGCCTTATATGATACTGTGCATACTCCATTTTTATTATACGTATGTAAGACAGTGAACTTAATCCAAAAATTTCCTTTTTTTTTCACACTTTTTCAATCGTTGTTGTTGCAACGTCGGCAGTCGTCGGGTTCGGTAGTATCGGTTCGCTGTATAGAAAATGTAAAAGAAATTGCGCAACGCGCGATGCATTGCTGAACCGTTAGTCGAAAATGAAATGTGTGATACTTCCGCTGGAAATATCTAATACGTGTATGAATGAAGCTGCAACGTGTGTGCATGTGTATACGCATCTACAAGTGCAAGAAGGAACCGTCAGATATATTTTTTTTATTTTCAAAATCGTGCGCCTTTTTCCCTCGGTATGCTTTTTCTCGCTTGAAAATATTTCGCAAGAATTTCATTTCTAAAACGACATCTCGGTAATCATTGGTGCTTGAAATTTATTTTTGAAAAAGTAATACCGATCGTACTGCTTGATAATGTTTCGAAAACTTGTTAAGTACCGATATTTTTCTTTTTTCGTATCTTTTTATTTTTTTCTGCTACATACAACTAATTTTCTTTGAATGTATTCAACAACGAATATTGATCGCGTCATTGTTCAGTACCGGAATTCGCACAGCGCATCGGAAATTACTGCGTCCAGTGAATTTACCAAATACGTACGGGTATATCGGACTAGGATGAAACGATGGCCGTTCTTCACTTTTGATTTTGTTAATTCTCAAGATAACCTTCAAGAAAAGAGAAAATTATTTCTTCGAACAAGAAATACGAAACGCATGGAATTTTCAATAAGACTTCAATGCGTGGATCTTCCGTTTGATTAAAAATTGATTTGTAAAAAGATCCTAACACAGCTTCACCTTATTAGAATCGTAAAGCGTTAAAACGTTAAAATTCAAATACGCAGAGAAAACGCTTTACGGTGTCCCCTTCCGTTTTTGTATGTAATTGATGTAAATTATTGCCGATATGATAACGAACTATAGTAGCGTATATGGCGAAACTATGGTTAACAATTATGGTAAACCGATAAACATTCAGTAGAGAATATAAATGGTATTTGCACGAGTTAAATACTAAATGCCGAGAGAGAAATTCGCCTACGCGAGAAACTGACGAGGAGCGAATCGTATACCGAGGAAAAATTCCAAAGCGTTGATTAATATTTATTTTGAATTCATGAGAATCTGACTTTTCAAAATTAAAAATAGTAAAATTGACCAATATATATGCATCCTCGGTAAACGCGTCTATCCTGCGTTCGGTGATCGTAGATGCGTTTAGATATCACACAGACAAGAACAAGAAAAGAAAAAAAAACAAATAATTTTTTAAGATTCAATTATATTGTTTACATAGTACAGTTACATTGTTAGTACGAATAACGACGCTTTTTATACGGATTTTAGTTTTTAACGTCGAACTTACGGTATATTACGAATAGTTGTAACGGATAACTGATAATAGTTCTAGCGATAACGATTAACGATAACAATTACGGTTTATGATTATAATAAAAAAAGGCGTGACGAGAAAATACAGGACAGATGATTTAAGCTAGAAGGTAATGATTGTCTATAGTATAAAACGAAGGTTTACGTTAGGTAACCTCACAATGCTATTTAAACAGACTTAATTAATGTATTGCAAAATGAATTAATAAAGTGTAAGCGAAGCGTGTAAACGAAACGTTACGTGATTATTAACAAAAATTCGTAACGGATAACGACGAGTGCTGAATTAATTATTCGGACAGCTCCATTTAAGTTCTCATAAATATTTACTTTCGTTTATTTATGTCAAGAGAAGAGACAAATTATCTTTTATCACTCGATCCTGATGAGAACCTTAAACCGACACGAGTCATATCAAACTAACTTTGTGCGCAGGTCGTTTAACGTTAAGCGAACCATAACGAAAATACTCAATTAATGAAGAAAAAAAATAACTTGCCGTTTAGTGCGAAACGATTCTACGCTCTCTTATCTCCCTCGCGATTGATGCTCATTCACATTCGCAGTCAGATTTAACTGACCTCCAGAGAAAAAGATATAAAAACGGTGCACGCGTGCGTCAGCTACTGTTAAAAATTAATAATACTGGCGTTAAATGTTCGTCGTCTCGATTAAAACTGAAAAAAAAAGGGTTCGCACTTCTTAAGCCTATAAAAAATACAGATACTCTAGTCTGTATCGTGAAGAGAGAAAAGAAAATCGCGAACTTTATCATCGACGGGTGAAACATTTGTCAGAGAATTAAATTTTCAATTAACATTCGTCGTCGCCATATTGCGCGACTACCATCCGTAGGTCGAAATTTGAAATTGTCATGTAACACCTTTAATATGAATAAATTGTCAAGAAACCATACCTACCTTTACTTTCCATGAAATTCATACGTTTTTTAATGCCTTTTCAAAAATACCGCTCTCGTACTTCGTCGTCCTATCGCGAACAATTGTTATTGAGCGCCTTGCGGTATCCCCACTACTCGATACGTATTCTTGCCGGCCTCGGAACCAATTCAGAGGTTATAAACGCTTTTACAGTATTACTGTCTATCGCGCCGTGTCATTCCTCATCATCGCGAGATACATGCGTTCAACAGAATCATCGTCACCGTCATCGTTGTCATCATGGCGAATCTTAACTGCCTGCTAAGAGAAAGTACTCGTGAGTAATTGCAATACCTGGAAATCATTTTCTGAGTAACAGTCGCCTCATTCATCACCATATAACATCTCTCTCTGACCACTCTTATATCTTCAACACGACTACAGATCACGTCGATCAGGATTGATCTAAATAAAAAATTAATCCCGTCCAGCGAAACGCGTGAACACTGTTGTAGGTGTGTACCGTTATTGGAAAAGAAATCTATTACTTGGCAACGGTGACGCATCAAGTTTATGGCGCCAACGTTTAAACGAGCCTAATACTTGCGGTGACAAAAATATCACAAATTTCGACAGCTTTTCTAATATAGACTGTACGAAACAACAAAATTGTCATTCCTAAACACGTTACTTATTTCGTATAATTTTTTGCCGCTGTATATGTATCTTCGTGAACCTTTGACATTCTTTTGTTTGTCTTTCGAGATACCGTGGATGTAAGAATAAACATAGCGTATGTACACTGTTGACAGTCCTTTATCGCATTTAACTTCGGTTTTCTTGTTTTTTAACACTGTTTTGGTTTCGATTTCGCTTTAAGTTATGAATTTTCACCGCGTGATTATCTTAGGAATTATTGACGTTTCAGAATTGGTCGTCTGATTAGATGAGATCGGTGGTCTGTGTATCGAATTATAATCATTAAATGATATTGCTAAACCGTTTGTAGATTATCACTTTAATAACTTGAATACACGCAGTTCGCCGTAATGCTTATGATTTTATGATCGTTTCGCAAGGTTAAATAACGTTTATGTTCAGTGAGTTATCACTAAAGATATTACGTCGTTGCTCTGTATAAAATAGTATTTTTCCTCGACATGCACATCGCGAAATGATTGGGAAATACTGTCACCGGCACGTGACTGCTCCATATGCATGCAGATTCCATATGTGATACATTTTTTTCATGTCGTTACGATCGGCTGTTCGAGATGATAAGACTCGAAGCTCTTTTGACCCGTATCTGCCAAATGATCAAAGATTAAATTCGTAAAACACATGATATACGACTGTTCCTCAACTAAACGCAATTATCCTCTGTTATAATGTTGATATTGACAATTGAAAAAATAATACGACCTTCCGAAAAAATAAAGGCAAACATGGGTGGGAGCAGGTCTGGCTCCATCGAAAAATTTTTTAATGATAAAAAATTTGAAATAAATTCATATGAATTCCGCATAGGTGCACTCCAGCTTCTGCACTGCCATGGGAACGCCTTCAAGAATCTTCAAGTATTCCGCAGATGCGAATCCACCTTTGTACCTAAGAGGGTTATAATATTAGCCAAAGTATCACGATATTATTTTGAAAAACTTCGTGAACCTAACTTGAAAGAGTCTGAGCTTAGGCAAAAGCTCATAGACAGAGGTTCGAATTACGATGCCATGTTGGCTAGTCATTATGCGAATAAAACGGCTGAGAATCAGACTGTTGAGGTTTTGAGAAAGATGAACATAGAATACAGGATAATGAATAGGTAAGTAAGAAAATAATATATCTTTGCAAAAAGAAAATTCTGCTTTATGTTGTATTCTTTCAGGCTCAATCTGGATCATCGTGCATTCGTCTGGGCTGATTTTATTTTACCTATTGGCGGTGACGGGACTTTTCTCCTGGCATCCAACTTGATATTTGATAATTGTAAACCGATCATGGGTATAAATTCAGATCCAATATCTTCAGAGGGCTTCCTCATGCTGCCTGTAAAATACACTAAAAAGATACCAGAGATCTTCGAACTCCTCAAGGCTGGACAGTTTAGATATCTCATGAGGACCAGAATAAGGATTACCCTTAAGGGTAAGGGAATATGGAACCCACCCTTTCACATGCACGAGAAGGGAAGATATTCTTGTGCGGAAAGGTACAGACCGATTTACACTGACAAAGACTCTGCCATGGAAAACAACTATATAAACTGGTACATCTCGAATGATTCGCGATTCTCCGTTGCATGGTTTATTTTAATTTTTTTAAACCATTAATCCCTACGTTCATTTGATTGATTTCGAATTTGCCAATTTATATATATACGTTATACGTATCCCAAGATCCTTGTGAACGCTTTAATAATTAGCACGTTTTATTTGTTTAGTGTGAAGCCGCTTCATTTCCTTAATTATTTATCCTGTGCACGTTGCCCCTGCTAATTGAGTTTTGACATTACTGTTTTAAATTTCAAATATCACATTCGTCTAATCATCTGTAGGTTTTATGTGCATCAAGAACCGCAAACAAATCCAAATATTGAATTGCCAAATGAAAGGCGATTACCCTGGCTTGCGCTTAACGAAGTAAGTCTAATTTTGTATTAGTTATTAATTGACAAGTGTAAAGACTATTAAATAATTATCTATTTTCAGGTATTCATGGGTGAATCTTTATCGGCAAGGACAAGCTCCTTACAAATGAAATTAGAGAACGAGGAGAGATTTTACAAAGTAAAGAGCTCTGGCTTGTGTGTAAGCACAGGGACAGGATCAACTTCCTGGTATACAGCAATAAATAGTTTATCGCCACATACTGTCAAGGAGGTCTTAAAGGAAGCAAATCCAGAGAAAATATATTCTGACGAAGAGATTAAGCAAATATGTGAAGCATATAATAAGAAGCTACGATATCCTCCTGGTGAGTTTCTATTAAAATTAAATAAAGCTCTCTTTGTTTCTTTAACAAATATATTTACAAATGTATTCTTTCAGAGGATCCTAGGTTAAGCTATTCCATCAGAGACATAATAATCACTAACACCTGGCAGACTTCGAAGGATATTCAACCACGAGGATATTGTAACAAATTAACTGTTCGATCACAGTGCTTCGATGCAGGCTTGGTTCTAGATGGGGGTATAGCAGTACCGTTTAACGACGGCACAATAGCCGTATTAGAAGTTCATCCAGAAGACGCATTGCGAACAATCGTACTTCCGGAATAAACCAAAAAATTCATGCAGTACGACTCGTTTTGGTGAGATTGGTGAAGACAAAACGTTTGTAAGTGAAGCTTTACTTTTTTAATCCAAAAACAACGTATCTATGATGTGTAACCAACAGACATAGCCAAAGGACAACCTTTGTTTAGCACTATAGGTATGAAAAAAATATTCAGTGTCTCGCTGTAATCTTATTCATCTTTTACTATTAAGTGACAAACTAGTGAATTGTATTTATATACAGAAAGTGATTGAACGAATGGGACAGCATAATGAATAATGAATTAGAACTAGTGTCCGTACCTGAATGAAATGTTATATTTCAAAAACCATATAGGAATAATTTGCAGTGTCATATGTTTATAATACTTAAAGGTAAATAATTAATTTTAGAATTAGGAAGATTGAAACGCATTTCATGGTGGAAAACTATATCTATAATCAGAATCTGGCATAATTTATATTTTTTTAATTGTAAATAATAAAACTAATATTAATATAAAAAAAATTACATATAACTTGACAGGATATCTGTCTCTTTTATTTTTTTTACTAATTTCTGTCTTATCGATACTGGGTACGTTGGCAACAGTACTAGTCAAAGATGGCACCAGTGGCAATTTTGATGCACGGTGCTCATTACTTCCAGTGTTTAATCTAACATAAAAGTTTTAGGTATCAACTTCAGACTGTGTTTATGCGTTTGTGAAAAAGTATATTAGTAGACGAATGCACAATAGTATAACAATAAGTAGTGATACAACAAGATGTTCACGTGCAGCAATCCGTGGAGAGTAGTCTCGGTGCGGAGACAAAATTCATGAGTCCTGACAACATAGAAACGGTAAAGCAATAAAGTGCTAGTCAATATCTTTTGTACGAGAGAAAATGCTCCATTATGTTGAAAACACGTGTCCTGTACTTAATGTTGATATCGTACGGCCAATATTTATTTAATCGTAATGCTTTTCGGAAAACATATTTTAACCTTGATTTAATTAGTACCTCCGTTCACGTGCATTACGACTTGTTGAGGTTAGGTATCCTGTCAATATAGCACAAAGACGAGACGTCCTCGATGTCAACGATCATGGCCGTTTGCTCTGATAAAACAGCATTTTTCAATGTCAGTACACGACTGTTAAATTAAGACATGGAAAATCTGCTCTTAAATCATAAATAAAAATTATTTCAAATTCCAACAAACATTCCGACTTTTTATTCGGTACTTTTAACTCTTTGCGGTCGAAATTTGGGATGTTCCCGGCAAGATGTGCACCGTGCCAAGAAGTATTACGACCGCAAATAATTAAAAGAGAATTTTTTGTTGATCTACTGCGTCTGTTTTGTTGTTGACCATATTATTTATCTGTATAAATTCGTATGACGTCCGTAGCAGTAATACTTTGTACGAGTGTTCGTTCTCACGAAAGTTGTGTAAGGTACATAAATAAATAAATATACAGGGACTTTATTGTTACACAACGTTGAGCCGATTAATGACGTATCCGTTCTTTGTCATATATGTACAATATATATTGGAACATAGTAATACGATTGCATGTCACTGTTATTCGTTATTGTGTTTTTGAATTGACGACGTGTAAATTGGAACATATAACGAGATTCTCTTAATCGTGTTGGATATTTTGTAATGGCATGTCAATTAGAAAATGAAATGTTTAACGATTACCGAATAACGATACGTTGCGCAATACTTTTTTATCTCAAATTTGAATCAGCATGACAAAAAACTGTGTACATTGGATCGCTGCGAAATTCTAAATTTATTAATAGTCTAAGTAACTCGTGATTGGGCGCAAGAGAAGACTGAGGCAGCCCGATTCAATGCTTTCTGAATGGAAAATAAAGTTATGCAGTCATTTCCTAGTTAAAGACGATAACAAGACGTTTTATCATTTTTTTCCTTGCTGTGTTCCTGTCCAGATAGACTAACATAAGTATTATAGATCATTCGCCTCAATTGGATCGGATTGTTCAATAAAAAATTATATAAATTGTGCTTGGAGTATGCGTTTAAATTCGTAAATTTATGGAAATTTTTTTTATTGATATTTATGTGATTAATGTATCCATACATTTTATTGCACAAATGATGATAATAATGTTACATTGACTTTGTGAACAAAGTTTAAATCGTCGGTAGAATTGACTTCGCGACCTCTTGCCGATATTTTTGTGTCAACGGTCAATGAGAAAATTTTTGAAATCCAAAATGGAGGCGAAGCATTATTGTTTTATAAATTAATTATAGTTTTTTTTAAAAATGGCTAAATTAGTGAGTGACACTTACGATTCACTTCCTTGATAATTATAACCTTGATGAATATAAGAAACTTTTTAAGAGACGCATTCTTCGATATTAAAATGTCCTCTAAGCTGTTTAACGAGTTTAGCCGTTGTGAAATCAGTGATCTTCCACGGCGTAAAGTTGTCTATTCACTATTGCATCTGTGGTAAAGTTATCTCTTGCATAGTTGTTTAAAATTAATTTATTAATTTTTTAATTGAAAATTCTAATAAAAATTTTCATTTTCAAATTGCAGGTTGTCGTTTCGGAGCTTGAAAATTGTACAAAATGTCAGACGAAGACCGTCAGATCAGGGCGGCAGCCGAAGCAATTTTAACGGGTTCAGTTCAGTCCCAGAGAAGTTCATTTACCCAGCATAGCGTTAACAGGACTCCGGACATTGTCCTCAGCGAGGATCTCATCGCGGGTGCCAGACATCGGGGTAGAATGTCAAATGTGAGAAGATTCTTTTGTCTCTTTGTCACATTCGATCTCCTCTTCACGTGCCTGATGTGGCTCATTTGTACTACGGTAAATTATATTTTTTTCTCTATGACTAGTTAAATATTATTATAACGAAAAGTATAATTTTCACAAAAAATTTTAGCTAACAGGCGATAACGTGGAGACGGCATTCATCAAGCAGGTTGTGCATTATCAAATCAAAACGTCACTCTTTGACATAGTGGTAAGTTTTGAAAACTGAAATACACCCTTCCCTTCATTTACGTGGAAAGTTATAACACTGTTTACACGGCATTTTTCAAACGCCATCTGAACTTGAAAATATATTTTCATAGAATTTTTTAAAGTATCTGACCAGCATAGTGTTTGTCTTCTACAAGCTCATAATTATTCAGCGATTTCTAAAACTTGTAAGAGCTTTTCTTTCCAATATTTTGTTTTCCTTTGTACTGATCGACTTTTTTTATGCGATTTTCATTCGCGTAAAACGAATCCACGTGGAACGAATACTGCGCGCAAACGAAGTAACGGGTGTATCTGTTTTGAACGATCAACTTTAAAAACATCATAGTTTATATATGAATCTATTTGCAGATGGCTGCCGTATGTAGGTTTACGGTTTTGCTACTATTTTATGCTCTACTGTATATAAATCATTGGTGCATTATAGCCGTAAGTAACAAAGAAATTCTGCATTTAAACTTAATCAATTAATTTGATAATATATTATTTATTATTCTCTCTCAGCTGTCCACTGCCGCGACATGTGCCTTTCTAATAGCCAAAGTCTTTTTGTTTGACGTAAGTTTCCTCACAAGTCAAATTAAATCACATTTACATCAAATGTCTATTAAAAATGTTCAAAATTATTTTTCTTTAGTGGTCTCAAAGTAGTCAGCCTGTTTTCCAAGTTCTGCTGGTTCTAACGTCCTTCGTCCTGGCATGGGGAGAAGCCTGGTTCTTTGACTTCAGAGTCATACCTCAAGAAACGCAAGCTCGTGATTGGATTCTCGGTAAAATATATTTTTTTTATATGCTGTAAGATAATTATTAATAGCCACTTGATTAAAAATGAGATTTTTATATAGGGGTAAGCTCCTTCGATTCGGAAAGGGCGCCGCTTCTCGGACGCTTTCTAACCGGTGCTGGTCAATATACAGAGAGTGTTGGGAATTTTTATACCCCCATGGATTCACCAGATCGTTCCGACGATGAAGATCATACTCCAAGACAAGATAATTCAAGGAGATCAACAAGATCGTCAGGAGAATTCGTTATACCAATCCTGCCAAGGTTGTCTCGCCAAAAGGTTTGATTTTTTAGTCATTATTATTTATATTCATATTTTGTATGTCAGAAGATACGACATGAAACGCACTGGAGGGAATGATTAATTAAATTGATTCAGTTAATTTAGCAGCAGCTTTCACTGTAGATACATTGAACATTGTTTGACATGCAAGAAACGTAGTTATTAGTAGTAATTTTTTTCTTCACAACTCGCGTAGGTAGGACCCCACGTTTATTAGTCAACAATTAAGTACAATTAGTAGTACTAGCATAGGTCAAATGAATTATGATTTGCTTCTATTCACTATATAAAATATTACAAATGGTTTTTTTAATAATTGAACTTTATGGTTGATATTTAAAAAGAAAGTACATCGTAACATCAGAATGGCGGACAGCTGATAATTAAAAGTCATAATTAACTACATGCACCATGTTGATTTTTCTTTTTTAATTAGACAGAGAATAGCTCAGTGATTACAAGCAGATTTATACAAATATATACAGGATGGGCAATAACTTACTGGCACGTTCAGTATATCAAAAACTATTTGAGTCAGAGGCACCTGCGCAGAAGGAAAAGAAAGTAGCACATGTGGCTTCTGAAATGTGCAGGAATCAATTAACTAAGGTTTCTTTTTCATAGATAACCTAAAGTAATTTTATATCATCGAGTCTTTTTTCTTTCAAGATCCTTTGTCGTACCATGAAAACATACCGATATGAGAAATTAAAAAATCAAGTTCACCTTCTAATTTTGTAATTATCATATGCTATAAAATGATTATCACCATACGTTAGCCCCTTGTGTCTCATACATGTATCTGTACATTTTAATTGTAGTTGTGTTAATTATTGGTCCATCCTATATATAGAAAATGTATCATACTGCACCTGCACTGTTAACTCATACTCAACGGTTTTTCTTTTTGACACAAAATATAAATCTTAGTCTCAACTAATCAGACTCTCAGTAAATCATTGGTCAGCCCACCACGTGCATTGGTCTGCCCAACGAATTTTTCAAGTGATATAATTACACGTAACAGTATAATTCACAAAGAACCATCTTTTCGGAACTTCACGAAGTGTCATACTCGCTGTATTCCATTATTGATATATTTCTTTTCCTTCTTCTTCTTGTGCCTTTGAATATCATCGGCATCTGTAAGTCCTCTTGATCCAGCTGCCGTCTGATCTTGATCGCGCTTATTTCGCAACCATTTACATAAAGAGGATACCAATGGTTTTGCCTTCAGTCTTGTTCGTTGCGTGCGACATGAGGTTCCTCAGAGGATTCTTCTTCGGGGAACGCCGAGTGCAGAAGAAACGTCATTCCAGTTTTAATACATGGGACGTAATACAGGGCATAGACGTATTGGACAGTAGCACGTGTTCTGGTGTAAGTTTCTAAAAATGTCCATTTTGATTACAACCACGGGATTAACTATTTGAAATATATATATAGTGTTTTGATAAAAATTATCAGTAAATCAAATAAGGATTGCATTGTGAATATTATAAAATGGATTTATCAGTCTTTGAATATTCTCCATGGTCAGTGAAATGTACGTAGTAGCGTAATCGCGATGACTGATTCTTGAATGATTCAGAGGACACCTGTTGCAGGTAAACAAAGTACATGGAGAACGGACTGAAATGTTCTTTGTGTTTGTTCAGTCGTTAAAAAGGAGCTTGACGTAACCACGTGTATCCAATGACTCTAATCATTCCTTCAAGTCGATGATCGTTGTCATCTGTTACTCGTGTGTGCTTGCTGCTCGTTAATCATTAGCTAAGAACTTTATTTGTTCCCTCAGGTTGACGAATACAAGAGAGTGGCCGCCATTACGTTGGATCGTGCCTACGAGTTGCTGATGTCGTCCAACTGGAAAGTCGAAAGCATTACCACGGAGGGTGACGTCATATCCTCGATGAGTCTTCCTAAACCGGATGGAAGAATTTTCAAGATCACGGTAAGCCCTATGGAAACGAAGAGCTCGAAGAAGCTCAGGCTCGCTAGACATGGCTCGCTAGACGAAAACACTTTTACATTGACTTGGGAACTTGATTCGGACAAAGAAATTTATATCTTATCTTACCAGACACGACGCTTCCTTTGAGCTTGCTAGCTTGCCAAGTTAGTTATCATTAAATTCATAATTCGATTCTTTAATTCACCGTTCCCCTCGTGCCCGTTGATGATTTACAATGAATAATCTAGTCTTTGCTCGTTCAAGGGTATCATCGACGTGTCTGCCAGAACCTTACTGGACGATCTGTTCAAGCACATCGAAGGAATTCCAAGCTGGAATCCACTCGTGGCAGAGTCGAAAAAGATACAGGTAATTCATAAGGAAGGATGAATATGAACATTTTTGAAAATTTATCAGACTCCAGGATATCGTATTCATTATTATTATCTCTATACAGCCAATAGACGAGAACACTGATATAGTTTATCAAGCCACCTCTGCCCAAGGGGGTGGAATAGTAAGCGCCCGTGATTTTGTCATTCTGAGACGTTGTGGCAAGAAGGATGCTTTTTTCATAAGCTGCGGAACTTCCATACAATTCTCACCCATTCCAGTGCGCAAGGGTTTCGTGAGGTAACCATTCGCTAAAATTAGATAACTCACAATACTGTTTATTGATTTAGAATGAAAGCTAAACATTTTCTTTTGCAGAGGCGAAAATGGCGTCGGTTGTTGGGCCACGGAGAACATCGTAGAAGATGAGAACAAATGTCGCTTTACCTGGATCATGAATACGAACTTGAAAGGTTGGCTACCTCCAAAGGTGGTCGAGGTGTCATTGTCTACCGCACTTATCGAGTTCATGAGCCTCTTGAGGGAGCACGCGAGCACACTGGGACCTTCGTAGATCCAAGAAAGCTAAATGCTAAGTCAGTTGATACGATTTTTACAAACGTTAACAAGATGAGCTTGAATCGAATCCTCAGGGATCCATTGACGAACCGTGTTTCTGGTGCGCTTCCTACAAGCTCATCCATACTCTGCAGCCCTCTCTGTGATGTCCTAACAAAGTTCATGCAGTGGCTGAACTCATAGACGGATTGTCATTCACGTGAATTTGAAAACCTTGCAAACCATTTTTTTTTACGCGAATGAAAATATTAATGACGATTCACATGCTTTATGAGTATTTATATTTTTTGTGTTCGCTTCGACGCTTGCCCAGTCGACTCCTCGGGTCTCTCGAGGTAAGTGAAGTTCTGCTCGATAGCGTCGCATTTTATTATATATATATGTGAATATGAATGTGAATATTAATTCGAGACGAAGATGTCTTAGTATCAATTGAATTGCATCGAGAATTATTGTGATATCATTATTACATTTTTTAAAGAAAAAAATGTATCAAATAGCGTAAGCGTATTTGACACATCCAAAACGTTCGCGTAGACGTTAATCGACGTGGTCGAGATCAAACGTGCAGTAAGAGTACGCGTACGTGGCATGCTTGATGTAACGATGCACAAAATTTGAAAGATAATTGCATTTTTGATCTTGTTCAAAGAGAGAAAAATGTGTACTATTGTTTTCCAGAATTATGACAGATCAGATTGATTCCCAGTATCTATCTCTTATTCTGCGTATTTTTTTTCATTGTTAATGAAAAAAAAATAAATAAAAGAATTTCATTCGTTGCATTTTCTTAGCACGTGACATACAAGTATGTACAAAGAATTTTCTTGTTAATATCTCTCTGACAATGATACAAATATCTTTATGCATTTTCCGAAAATATGAAGTTAAACGTCCACGAATTTTTTTTCATTTAAACTAATGACTTCTGTATAAAGGCATTCCCATTTTTTTGGTTGCTGATAAACTTCTCAATTTTACGATTATTGTTGAAATTTCAAAAAGTATTTCTGTACTGCCAATTACATAAAAAAAAAGTTCTATTGCAATCCTCATTATTACTTTGTCGAGCACCATACAAATCAATCCGTTAAATACTAGTCTGATTATCCCCATAAATAAATAGCTGTTTTATACCAATATGTTTTTATACTTCTAGACAGTTGAATTATAATAGTAAAATATCCTGTGAGAAGTTTTGACGTTAGTTAAGTTTACATAGCTGTAACCCATAAAATATAATTTTCAACTTCAAAGTCTCAAAAGGGAAGATTGAACAGATGGCGGATTATTTCAAGGTTTAAGGGACTCGAATACCATAGAAAATTCACATATCTCGATTATAGTCGAAGAATTTTCTATCGTCTCAAGTTCCAAGTGGATCAACAATTGATCAACTATTTTTTGTTAATCATAAACGATCAAACATTCATGTTTTTCATCGGTTCTAAAGATTTCCAGAAATTACGTGTTTCGCTTTAATAGATCCCGATAAGCTAACAAAGAGATGAAAAACAGGTGATTATAATATGACTAGTAAATTTAGATTAATTAAAAATTATTTTCCTCCGATGACCATCCGTAATAGATTTTGTTTTATTTATAAATTTATTTAATTTTTCTTCGCAAAAGTTTCTCGTTCGATTTATTTGATTTTGAAAAAACTCGTAGGAACGTTCCTAAAAATTATTCAGTATTTAGAATTAATCACTTTAGTCTAATTTACTCGAATATTTTTATATAATAAAAGTAATATAATTAATCTTGAATTGTGAACGAGATACGCTTGATAACTATCACGAAGACGATACGATTGTCATCGACTAGAATAAAAAGATTTATATTGAAAAATATTCGTCGTGATAAAAAACCGAATAAGTCAATGAAAAACTTTATATCCAAACTGTTCGAGCTTATTTTCTTCCGAGGAAGATCCTTTTTTTCGAATATCATTCGAAAATCCGAATTCGAGCCTGGGGTTCACGCTACGAATAGTTTGACCTAAAAACCAAACTATAACATTTACCATATACAATCCTGAGTTAGTATCCTTATTAAAGAATAACAATTAATCCCACACAGTGCCTTATTACAAAGCACACAAAAAGGCAACATAAACTTCGTCCTATTACCGATAATCAATCAATAACTTCAAAACTACCGATATTTCAATTTCAATCGAAAATAAAAATTCGCAATCGAATCGTTTCGCGAAGGACTGTATCCCAAAGTATACGACACCGATTGATTTGTAAAAATTACATTATCAGTTTTCTTTATCAGCACGTTATCATTACAGCACACTACCTCGATCACTTACAAAGCATGCAAATATATCCAACCACGATAGAATCCATCATAAATTTCCAACGGACTCATCCCGGGCAGTTTTTTAATTCCAAAAAAAATTATCAAACAACCCATATACGGCAATCATTAATATCCTGAAAATTCCAAAACTTCCATATACGATTTACACGAAGAAGTTTATGACGGTCTGAACTAAGAATGAGAAACCTATCCAGGGTTAACGAACGTGTATAGGGAAGGGGAAAAGGGGGGGGGGAGGGGAGGTGTCACAGAGCGAAAGAAAATCGAGCCCGTGTAAAATGTACAAAGCGTTTGCGTGGGTATCGATATCCTAAAGTATTCGCATATATTCGTACGTAAGATATAAAAGGATAGCGAATAAAACAAATATTTGATTCGACTTCAAAGGTAACTTATTTAAAGTAATAACGCACTCCTTTGCTTTGAACAACCTTATCGCGCAGAGCGTGGTGTCGAAGTCGCGCGAATCGGCTAAAATCACTGTACGGGCGTCACGTCAAAAAATTCATGCAAAAATATTTTTTTTCGCAACTCCTAACGAAGCTCTCTTTTCTTATTGGAGTTTCGATCCTTCGTGTCGCGTGCGATCGTAACTATCGAAAAATAATTTTTTTTCTCTAATGATAAAGTTTATTTACCTTCGAACCGTCCCTCGTTACTGAGAAATTATGGTTTTAACGTGGGAAGCAGATTTTACCTGGAGCATGTAATACCGCTTAGACGTATTTCTAATGTTTATATTTTTTTTCTTCACATATGCGCTCCGCATATGCATCTTATGCACCACCAGTCGTAATCGCGTTCTTTAGTTTTACCGTGGTTATGTACCTGCACACGTAGATCCATTTATACTCGTGCTGAATAGACTTACTTATATCTTGACTCAAGTACCATTTGTACAATAGCTAAAGTACTAAAGAAACTGATCCCCATGTAGCATATACACTGTATAGTATATTGTATACTGTACTGATGGATATGGTATATACTATGTACTATATAATGGGGATATATTTTTCTCTTAGGGATATATATATATAGTGTGCTCGAGTTGATAAGCGACGTGCTGAGCAGGTGGCGCTGTGCAGGGGCTACTTCGTGCCAGAAGCAGAGTTTAGTCGGTCTCGCGTCTTACGCGTGTGCGCATCAATTCCGTGTTGATCCTCGTTGTGCGTTCTTAACGCACTTCGCTGATTGCGTGTATCGAAGCTTAAAACATTTCGGAGAACTCGTGATCGTAGCGGGGAAGATTTCTTTATTTTTTTTTGTTTGATAAAACTTTAGTTTCTTCTTGTATATTCTCAAATATCCCGGCCCGTCATTCAGCCCTGACGTAGAAGGAAATTAGGCGGTAATCGACGTTCAGCAAAAGACTGACATGTGATGGAGCGAGAATGGTAAGTCAAAATTATTTAGTATTTTTTTAAAAATGTATTATAATTGGTAAATTTGCGAAAGAGTTTTTGAGCGAATGTTGTGCGGGAGTGATTTTTAAAGAGTTGATTGAGAATATAAATTTAATGGTAGAATTGTACTTTTTTTTCTAATCTAGCTTAACGCTACTTCAACGAGATAATTGATTGGGTTTAATTTTTCTGGTTCAAACGGGGGCTCAAATTTCGGAATTGTACCTTGAAATTGATTTGATACGGCGCCTGTGCCAGGAGGACCGTTTGACTTTAATTTACCTACCAAATGGCGATGGTATCGGGCGTATCTTTTCTTTACGGTGAATTAAGCTTTTTTTTTAAAGATTCCTCCAATTTTTTTCTTGATTAAAAGGATCGTTCAATTACCTTCGAACACAGCGGTACAAGCTTCCTACTTTTTGGCCCTTGTTATTCACAGCCTTTGACTCTGCAGCTTGACTTTAATGCTGAAAGCCATTGAGTTACGAGTGGGGCAGAGAAGGGCAGGGGGGATAGGCATTGTCGGTGGAATCACAAATAAGGAAGTTGGTAGAGCTTAATTGGGAAAATAATTAAGGTAAAAAAAAGGTTTAAAACAAAACGCAGGAATTTTTTCTAGAATTTAAACAAAAAATTCATTTCACTACGTGTACTCTTTATACGTTTGCATCACTCGTGCGTATGTTTACGAAAAATGCTATTCGCACGCGCAAATTTTCGAGTATAGTCGTACGGGAATAATTGTATTAATAGAACAAACTGTAAATCTTGGCTCAGTTTTGTTTACAAGGTAGACATTGACCTTTGGCAAAGATGAACTTGAGCAATTGTCAATCGGATAACTATAGCTCGTTAATAAACTCGTAGATTGGCAAGGTATAATTAGAATTTGAAAATTCATCGAGCTGAAGTTAGTGGGGCTAGAGAAGAAGAAGAAACTAATTTTTTTCTCAATATTTTGTATAATTTTAAATAAATAAAAAATTCACATTTTTTCCCATAGCGCTTCCTCTCGTCCCCACGAGAATTGCATTCGATGTCACTTTCCCGCCAATACTTTTTTAACGGGAAATATAAGAATTTCCAGCAAAGCAAATTGGTCCACGTGCGATTAAATAGCGACGCGATTATTTGACTTTTAATCCTGTTAATTATGCCGTACAAACAAAACGTATATCATCGAATGCAACATCGGGATATACTCGGCAGCCTCGTGCGTCATTACCTAACGTCTCATCGACTGAAATCAGATAAAGCCGCGCGTGAGCGCGTATATTGCAAGGCGCGTAAACAGGAATGTTAAAGCATTAAGATCTGGCTGTTTACTCTTTTTCTTTTCTTTTTTCTTTTTCTTATTTCGTTTCTTCTCCTAAGCTGCCTTTTCTCACTGGGAGGTTCCGGAAGCGTAAACGGTGCGGTGCCATTGGCCGATCGCCAAAGTGCAAGTAATTTTCTCTCTCTCTCTCTCTCTCTCTCTGAATCTTTCCTCGTCTTCCACTCTCACCGAAGATACGACAGCCTGACGCTTTTCAAAATCCAATTCCAGTTCGGACAAATCAAACCCGAACGGATGCTGGAATAGGACTCAGAATTCATATCCGTTAACCTTGATTTAATAGACGACTCGCGCACATAGATCTTTGATAAAACTAGGAAACACTGAGCTTAGCCAAGTGCAATTTATCTCAAGTTCTCGTCAAGTGCGCGCGCGAGGGTATTTCGAGGTTATGAGATTTACGATCGCGCGTCACGTGACCAGTGGGACCAACGTTAATCAAATGAAAGTCGGGCACGGTGTATTTTTAATTGGATCGATCGTTACGAGATTTCAAACTATTGGTGCTCGAAGAAAGTACAAGACTGTCGATAGAATCGCAGTTGGCAATAATATCCATGAAGATTTATCGATATCACGAGGAATTAATAATTCGTACGTAATTGCTTTATTTGCTTTCGTTTATACGAAAATCGTACGCGAACAAAATGTCAGGAATTTTTTTTTAATGCCCGCGACGTGAAAGCTGTTTCAACAGGTTGTTGATTCAGCTGTCTGTCTTTCCTACTAAATCATTCCGTAGAACGGAAATTACAGGTTCGCGTCCTATTAGTGTCCTCGATTTCTCACGGAAAAATCACAAAACGGCCCACGTCCCTTTAAATACCCGTAGCGTCCCATTGCCGATGAATAGATGAAACAAACAAATTTCTATGGCCGATCTGCACTCTTCCCAATAAAATCCGGTAACAGTTTGACGACGACCCAAGATAAAATTACTGATTTTATAGGTTAAAATTTAAAAAAATTATTTCACCTGCGTTACACTACCTTATAAGTATTTGTCCTTTACATGTGATTTTGGAAATTTTTGTAGTAAATCTGGAGGATCGGAAAGAGTGTCTACGAGACGGGGGGGGGGAGGGGTGAAAGGGTTCAGATTCCTCAAAAAAAAATATGACACGGATATCAGAACACCAGTGGATACGAGAGGCTCTTATATAAAATTGTCTTGGACCCTTTATCCCACGTCGGATGAAATTGGGGGGGGTCGTATATAGACGAAAGTCCTCGAACGGTATGGTGTAATATAATAAGTGGGTCAGTGAGAATGAATCTCGCGGATATGAAGTCGAAATTGTGCAGAGTCCTCGATGGTCTTAAAGATAAGGACAAGTAGATACGTTCTAAGAACGATCGGTCGCGGAACGGGGTTAACGTCGTTATGATAATTTGAATTATTTTTCTTTCTCTCTCTCTCTCTCTTACTAATTAGCCGCGAGGGTGGCCTGAAAGAGGATATTCGCGATCCCCGGGGGTATGCCAGTTTCCACGGGGCGTGCCACTCGTACCTCCCGCTCTCCCCGACTCCCTTTGCCGACATCCCCTTTTCAAGGTCAGCCAACGGAGGATACGTAGTCATGGTAACGCAAGAGCCCAGAATAACGGGCCACGCCGTTTTCTCTCGTTCTCATCGCTCTTCCTTTCTCTCTCTTCCTCCCTTCCCTCTCTCTCTCGCTCCCTTTTAAGTCTATACGCGTGTATGGTGCGTACGCGGACCCACGAGCCAATAACAATTGCATAATTTATTTCGACTATTCCACGCTTTCAAGGAAAACTCAGCAGTGTTCCGTGCACGCTATATATATATATATGCATAGTAGGAACTAGATATCTCGATAGAGGCTAGGTCGGAAGAATAGGACGCTGGAAAATCCTTAGGGCAATCGAGAAACTCTGTTCCAGTTTCGTCCCTCGAGATCGGATCAGGCATTATGCAAGCGGGAAACAATTATCCGGTACAGCCATTACCTATGCCGCTGGTCCTTTATACAGATCCAGTGTTCCGTGTGCACCTAGTCTCGTGTTATGGGACAGAAGTTTGCCCAGAGAAAATTACAGGTGGTACGCCTGCACCCGCGTTACTTTGATCAACTCGGGTTGGCATTAACCGGAAACAGCTTTCGCGAACAACTGGAGTTCGGCTCTCTCGAAGAAAATGGGGGAGTTTACAACGCGGCGACATTATGACTCCAAGTTGAATCCGATAGCTTTGCCAGGACACGGAAAGCGCCGAGAGTGTCGTGGAACTGTCATTGACGCTTTCGGGAACTGTCGTCACTGTCAATCTGCCAAGTGTCAAGGTTTAGTGCACCTTTGGTTAGGCTGAAGTGCGTCGTTGTGACGGCTGCAGTCGCATGGAAACTCCACGTGCTATGTCATACCTGAAATTTATTGTGGGACCTCTGTGACAGCTCGTGGGTTACACAAAGGACGACAGGATGTATGACAGCGATGGAGCCTCGAACGGACACTCGTAAAATCAAGTGGCATTGCGTCCGCGATGCCAAATTCAATTTACGCTCTCCGCGTCTACATAGGCGTAATCAGTCAGGAATCTACTACGAAGTTCGCGACTATCTAATGGGCGATTTCAAAGGGTTTCGTGCGACCAGCTGTGAAAATCATGAACGACGTCGGGATACGGCCAAGACGCTGTCATCGACGTCGTCCGCGTCGTGCCGTTGGTTTATGCTATAACTATAGCGTCGTCGACGCGTTAAAATACTGTTGACGGTATCTTGGGCTGGGTGGATGGTGGTACTTCTTTTTTGTTTTCTTTTAACTTTGTATGATATACAGGAGACGGAGCGAGAGAGAGAGGGAGAAGTAGAAGAAAAAAAGTGACTGCGGTTATTATGGTTGACAGCGTAGTATGGAGATTGAAGAAATTTTAACGAAGAGCAGAAAGGTGGTGGCTTATACTCTTTACGGTTTGTTTTTACGAAAACTCACTTTGGGATCGGTCGCGCTCGCAAAATTCATCGCGGACCCTCGTAAAATCTATTCTCAACGCGGCGCCACTCGCCTGAACCCGATACCACGCACCGTCGTACCGAACGGTCGTTTCATACGTATTCCGCATTTAGGTTCGGTCGCGATATACGTTTCTTTTTATTTTTAAGGTGTTTCTCGTAGGTTTATCGTAATTTTTGTTTTTAACGTACAAATTTCGAAATTTAAGGTGGCTGATTATCTTACTCCATCGACATACAGTATGGACCGCGATCCGTAACTTAGATCCTTTGATAAAGTGTCTGTTCGATTAAACAAAGGAAATGCGGTGGCGGCCAATCGGTCTCCGTTTCTAATCCTCGTATTGACTACGGTTTCTATAGGTACTTTCGTACTGCGGCTGCTGATTAGATAGAGACAGGGCTTAGCCGCCATCTTTTTCTTTCAGCCTAACATTTTTCCTATGTCTACGCGTAGTTCGTACTGTACGTCGATGAATCGCTCTATTGGATGAATAAGACTTGACCGACTTTATTTTGAGGAGGTATCGTGACGTCTGTGTCTGCGTTTTTATCGACTTCCTTTTTCACTGACGGCGTCCGATGCAACTCAATGTTCTGGCGGGACCCAGGCGACGTCGACGATCATGCGACGATCTTTATTAACCCCACGAGAATCGGTTTCGTCGACGAAGACGCATTGACGATTACGCCACGTAAATTGTCACACGTTCGCGAAGCACGTGTCACTTGGCTAAGGTGGTCAGTTGTGTGACGAGGATCAGCTGATTCTGTGCCAACCGTTTCAATTCCTGCCTCGTACAGTATTCCCAATTCACTGGGTCACGAACAGTATCGTAACACATGTTGCTTATGAACTCTGATAACGACCACGGAGATCAAACGAATTCATGTGATAAGAGTAACGTCAATTTTTGGATTATTAAACAGTAGATTATTGATTTTTTCGTATATTTACTTCCGCGAATATCATGAGGAAATTTCTATTGATTTTAAATTTCGCGCTCTTATTTCGTACCGGTGAAAATATAAAATGCCGCAAAGGATGATAGCGTCGAGGAGATTCGCCAGGGTTTTTTCAGGTTATTCAATTAATCAGTAACGTTTGAAACGCGCAGGAATTACTTCCGGACGAAAATAGCTTCTTATTGTTGAATCATTTAAAAGTCCCGCCAAAAATACCTTGTGACTGCTACTCTAAACAGCATAGTAGATGAAGGGAACCGGGAACGACTTTGTGCCACTGATACAGGTTAGGTTAGGTTAGTTTGGTTACTCACCAGTTAGAACGATCAAAGCGAACAGCATCAATCCGATTTTCGTTTGGTATCGATTCGTTGAGCTTTTTCTCGATGCTCGTAACCAGATCTTGGAGGTTATGTTATGTTTCGTTATATTTGGTAGGATCGTGAAACGCGTTGACGGTAACGACGAAGACGTCGTCATTTCCTTAAGGGATATTAGACTTATGGTCGTCGGTACGACTGTCTCAATCAACGATGCAGTCCGCTAGATCGGGCCACGAGTTAAAGTTTTCGCGACAGGTCTGCCGCTACGAAGAGCAATATTTTTATAACGTAACTAGATAGTTCTAGTAACATTTCCAGTTACTTTTTACGATGAATCCATCCTCTTATTTGCCACTTGTTCAAATTAAAATATGACGCCGAAGAATTTTTGTACAATGTTACTTTTATGTTTATTCGTCCGTGATGACGAATTGTAGACAATCGCATTGATTCTTCGGATGTTTTAAGAATTACCGATAAAAATCCATATCGAAAGAAATTATTCCTCTTCTATCGTTTAAACTTAAAAATTGCAAAGGATGCAAATGAAATTCAAAATTCACCTTGTTCCAAATTATGATGTATCTTATATCTATGCTTTATCTTCATATATAATCATATGTATACATATATGTCAATAGAAAATTGAATATACAATTGTGTCTGCATATACATAATGAATATATACATACTGATTAAATGATTATAAAAATTATGTAACCCTTAGCTAATCTGCTTATGAAGAACAGGAAAAACTGTCGTGATTAGATTTTTAAGTAGACACTTGTATCGCCACTTTAAACCTTTACGACACTTTAGAATCGATTGCTTGCCACGAAGCTTTTACACACTCGTAACTTAAGCCCACTTGAAAACCGAAGCAAGACAACTTCTCTCTGTTCGAAGGTAACTTCAAGTAGTCTAGCCGTGCTGGATTGTAGCCGAGTTTTTTTGACGAAAGAAAAACTTCAGCCCAAGGATTCAAATTGTTCGAGGAAACTGCACGAATCTACGTTTCACGCAGCCCAGCTACGTCTATATAAATCGCAAAATGGTTTCCTAGCGCGTTAAACGTATAAATTATATTCGAACGTATCGCGTTATTTGACCGACGGTAAATCAGTGGTCGCGCCAATAAATCCTCCAATTTGTTTATCGAGACTCGATACTCCAAGTGGTAATACGAGGGTGGTCCGATAAGTACTTAGCCTACAAAAGAAAAACGAAAATTTTGGAAAAGTGGCGTTTTATTTTTCA
>JARQTI010000154.1:2364-33250 GCA_030142655.1 Trachelus tabidus | reverse complement strand
ACATGATAGTATATTTCTCTTGCGAGAGTGGCACCATCGGGCGGTGAGGCTAAGTACTTATCGGACCACCCTCGTAATTCCATGTAATCCCAGGGCTGATAATAAACGATCCACCATTAGTGTACAAACGTTAATCTAGAGGCTGACGGCGCCATAGTAAATACCGCATCTTTATCCAACGTATGTAAGCTCTTAACTCGCATAGTTGTTTGTTTATTTCACGCTGAGTTAAGATACAATTTATTCTCCATAGCTCCTCGCTGTGTCTCTTTTGATATATCGTGTTCCTGCGATGACGTATTGTCTCATGTCGGAAGACTGCTTTGACCTGGGTCACAAAGACCGAATTTTTGGAGGAGAAGGGTTGACTGCTCGGTCCAACAGGAGTTGGCTCATCCAGCTATATCGGTGGGTGAGGCTGATTCGTTGGTTTACGATTTTCGTCGGTCTTATCCGGATTCGGTCCATCCCCCAGGTGATGGTGTAACGGCTTTAGGGGTACTGGGTGACAGAAATTGAGCCAATTGAAGCGTAATGATATAATTCGATAGGCGGCGTCAGCTCTTGCTGAGGGTGGATATATACCAAGGAACGTTGAGCTAGAAGAGAAGGATCGGTTTGAGGTTGGGTTAACAAGATTTCAGCATCGAGTAACGGGGACTCCTATAGGAATTTATAGGGATGCTTATATGCAGTCTGTCGTTTGCTCGATGCGTCCATCTTTTATTCCCCTTTCAAAGTTTTATCCGGTAGTTGAACAATGGTTGTCATTATTTATAAAAGTGGGGTTGAGCATCTGGCGGAATGAGTTTGAATTTTGTTGAGATTAATTATACACCAGTCTACGAGTTATTGAGATTAATTATATATATTCTATGGGTCTAAATTATTTATTACTGATTCGAAGTACTTACTTTTGTGCGTCGTGGTTGTTCGTTTGAATAATTGGAATCCTTTCCCATTGGGACAAGTGTCGTCGTTCTCGCGCTTAAATTCACGCCGTAAAGTGCACAGCCACTCGACGTAAAAATCCCAATAGTCGCAGGAACAAAAGAGAGTAACGAGAGGTATTTTCGTCTAACCTAAAACAAGAGAATTTCTACCAGCATTCGTCGGTCTCATCCGACCTTCTTTCACCCCTTCTATACTCATTGTCAGAACCCTTTTGCTACTTGTCTTTTATCACGGGACGCCACAGTGAACAAGCACGGCGCGAGGTTGCATGAAAATGAAGCAGATTCAAGATAGCGTTTTCGTACACGAGTTGAAGTTTCTTTTCTGCAACGCTGTACGGAGAGTATACAGTTTGCGCACCAAAAAACAAGCACAAAATGGTCCATTCTGATGATTCCCGCACACTCTGAACTCATCAAGAGTCGACCATTTCGTGCTTCTTTTTGGTGCACATACTGCGAACTTTGCGTACATTGTTACAAAAAATAGTATATAATACGCGTGCAGATTGGTGATTCCTACTCGTGTGAAGTTTGTCACCCTCGCTTCGCTTGGGCGGCAAACGTCACACTCGTCAGGAATCACCAACTTTCCGCACTTGTATCATAATGTACTATTATTTTACCTCTTGTTGTCGGAAATAAGTGCCACGAGGGGAAGAAATACGTCATCGAGAATAATGACGGTGAAATTTCTTTCGATGCGGTAATATGTACACTGGGCATACACTATTGTGTACGTATTTCGTGCTGTCTGCGAAGTCAGGCACTTTCTTGTACGTTTCGATGAATATTTTTAACTTTGCTCTGAGCTTGTTTCCTCAGTTACGTATTTCTCTTTCAAATTTTCTTACGTAATTGCCGTGTGTATATCTTCGGGGCATTTCTTCGAGTAATCTGTCGCAGCAAGAAGAGACTTCGCTTGACCTTCGTTGTCTCCGTGGGCGATTACCTTAGGCGTCACGTATACACACATCTCCCATATGAGAAAATAGCCCGACTTTTGATCCGACTGTTTGCGAACTACACATATATTAAACACTGCGAACCTCGTGTATTTAAGGCTCTACTAGACGGCTGGGTATGTTCTACGGACAAACACGCTGGGTGTACTACGTGCCTTTGACGTATGACTGGTGGCGCCACGTACGGTTTTATCGTCAACCGCTTTACACGTGTTACACGGTGCATCCATCTTGGACAACGGTTAGTTGAACTTTTGAATCATGGAATTTAATTGAAAAATCATCTCTTAAACGATTTACGGGCGGATACAATTTGTGTTTCCATGTTTTTTTATCTTTTTTTTTTCCTGCTCGCGCCAATATTTCACTTGTAGGGTATTCAGTTTTTTTATCTATCTCAGATTGAAGTGATTTTTCGTGGGTGCGTGGAGTGAGTCAAAAGTGAGAAGATGGTAAAAAAGAGTCGCTGGGGCCGAGGGGCGCGGATTGGGAAATTCAAAGAAACGAGCTTTGCCCAAAGTGGACGGAAAATAAAAGGTAAAAAAACCTAACGACCAGCCCGATAGCCTCTTACCTTTCTGTTTTACTTTTAGCGACTGGCAACTGCCTTTGAGAGAAATATTTTCATCCCCAACACGGTTAACGTTTTAGCCTTTAATACGTAGCGAGATCGCTATCCGGTTTCGCCAACTGGCAGTATTATTTTGATTAGAAGACATATATGTGTATATATGTTTGGTATTTTATATCTTTCAGGAATATCACCCTATACGCCATTATTTTCCTCGACTGTGTAATTCGCGCGAAAATGCTTTTCTAGGGACGCGAATGATCGTCACATTACTTTTGGTATCGTGCCAGTTAGGCATGGCAATTAGGGATGTTTGTTTGGTCTGCAGTCATTAATTCTGATTTGTGCAACTCGTCATTTCCGGGGTCCCCCCCTGTTGGAAACAGCCGGTAGGTACGTTTTCAGTCGTTTTACGTCGGCCGTTTCCCCACTTATACAATCGACGTAAATACAGTAGAGTAACGCGAGGAATTGAGGTACGCCATTTTCATAGTAAAATTACTTGATCGTCGAAGTGGTAGGAGGGGTGAAAAAATTTTAGGAGTACTTTTAGACAGACCCAGGTTAAGGGTGTCCTTTACGATATCCTCCCCATTAATGACACCTTTGAATTTCTTACCGTAAAAAGTTACCTTCGCTATCATCTTCTTTTCCGCGGTACCCCCCCCCCCCCTCTTCCCGCTCCCCTCTAGTCCCGGTTACGCAAACCCTTAAAGCGTTTTACGTTCGGTCGTAAATTTCTTGCACTGATTCCATAGTCTCTTTGCCAACGGCTCGCCAAAATCTAATACGGTCAGTTTTATAAACGCGAACGACGTCTGGCTTTGCCGAGCGGACACGATTTATCTCTCGGTCCGGGACGTCGTCGCGACGCGTCCCTACGAGAATTTCACGCTGTGAATCTTGAAGCGCGCTGGAGGGAAATTAATGAAAAGGAAGAGACGAGCGGTGTATAGCAGTATTTCATGAGCGAGGGACCTGAAGGTGATTTTGGACTTAATAGGGAAGAAAGAAAAAAATTACGCCACGGAGACGTACGTACATCATTTTTGGAGCACAGACGTAAAACGGAACAAGGAAATGCGCGATCACGGTGGCAAGATTTGGAGAAGGAACAAGAAGCCAGGACGTTTTCGAGAGATTCGCTCTAATAATAAAGCTTTAAAGGCAGAGTTAATTAATTATAAAGTGGAAAAAGGAAATTATAGCCGAAAGGGTAGTTGCGCCATTGTGGTATCCGAATGAAAAGCATCCCTTGTGTAAAACTCGTGGCTTGCTGAATGGCTGTGCGTAAAAACAAATTTTTTTTTCAATCCATAGAAATTTCTTTCTTTCCCCCCATGAAGTTTATGAGCTATTGTAATTGGAGCGAGAATCGTAGTTTTAAACCGTGATTAAATTATCACTCTTTATATTGTACGATTGCAATGCCAACCTCAGTTCTAAGTTGGCAGGAATAATTAACCTACCACTGTTTAGTAGTGTACGTACGGTTACTCCGGAAGACCACATGCACGTGTACGTGTGTAATACCCTAATGGGCATGCGTGCCTTCAACAGGGTGGAGGGTTAACCAAGGCATCAGGCTGGTACGATCCTTATGAAGGATTTTGGCTACTGAGTTTGCCCGGGCGAAACATCCCTATACCGTGCTAGGTGTCATCTTCCACGGTACGGCCGGCCGCGCGAACGTTTTCCGCCCGGTTAGTACGTATTGATTCCTGCCCAGCATCCAGCATCCCTACCTCAGTACTCGACGAACCCCTCCACGGACCTTTAAAGCTCCCAGCCCTCCGTCTCTCGACCCTGAACGCGCCTTTGATCGCGCGACGTAACGAGTGGCTAGGACGAGCTCGAGGAACTATAAAAGATTTGCAGATCCCTACCGTATCGTCAGAACTGTCGATAATGTAGATAGGCGGTTGCTATCCGTGCTGAACCCTCTTACTTGTAACCTACTTCTTCGCATTTACCTTGCATTGTTTCTCCCTCGCCCTTTTTTCGCTTCACACACGTCTCTCTTTGTCTCTCTCTCTCTCCTCTCTGAACCTCCTACCCCCTCTTTACTCTGCCAGAAAGATTTATAGTGGTAATCAGTAACGCTTCCTTATTTTCGCCTCTCGAATGCTTCGGCGCTACGGGGTGAGATTTTGCAGGGCCGAGGGTGAATGTGGGCTCTTCTAGGTGCAAACGGTATACTCGTCCGGATTCAGGGTGACTTTTCATTATATGTTCGCTGGTGGTTTAATTTAGTTCTGAATTTCTTTTTCCTCACACGTAGATACTATTCGAGTACAGGGTACCTACGTATTGTACTGGAAGTTTCCAGTGTGTCGGGGGGTTTGCTTATTTTTTTTTTATGTCTAGCCGGTAGCTTCGCAGAGAACGAGGAATGCGTTGTCACTTTTATTCACGGGCCCAACCCTGTACTTTTAATTAAATATCCGCTCCCTCTTTTGATCCTCTTGCCGCACTCACTTCCCTCGAGCCTCATATGCTTTGCGTAACGAGGACTCTCTCCTACGCGCATTGGCTAATCAAGTTCCCTTTTTTTCTTCGTTCGATATCGTCCCCTTACCTCCTTTTTTTCTGTGTCCACTTTGCTCTATTTTTCTCATTTACTCCTTTCTTGCTCGTTCTCGAGCTCTTTTACTTTCCTTTATTTTTCTGGCTTTTCTTTTTGCAATATCGATCCTCGCTCCACCTGCTATCTAAATTGTCAGCTACTGTGCATCCTAGGCGCTCGAAACGTTTTCAGCTTCTCCCGGAATAATTGCGTATTCCAATGCGATGTGCGCATTTGTTTTCATTATAAATTTCATCGATTATACTTACTGATATTATAATATGGGTGCAGTCGTAGCAGTGTGGTGAGGATCGTCAGGTATATTTTTAAAATTGCCGCGGAAATGAGACAGCAACATATCTCACCATGTAGCTATAGTGGCGCTGCGGTCGTATTGTGAAGTAAAATTAAACGAGACAGGAATGGAAAAGTTTATAATGGAGTCGAGTTAATCAGGACAAGTTTAATGCCCGAATTGCATATCCAAAGTGCACCCATTGTGTGTTCTCTCTAACTCTGTCTTTTTCATTTACAAACTTCCCCTCTCTTTCTCTCGTACACAAAAGGAAAAAAATTTCATTCTTTTTTAGCTCGACGAGCATTCTGGATTTTCTAGTTTTTAAAAATACTTCTTTGAGGACGTCAACGTATGACTTAATTATTGCTCGAGTAAATTATAGCACAGCTTTAATTTTTTGTGCAAAAAGTTCGCCTCCCTTTTTTTAATTTAACGAATAACCGCTGAGCATGCGTCTTTCATACCTATGAAACATTGAATGGACGGCGATAAGAGATAATAAAATAAAAAATAGCACTTGCCATTTACCAAGACACGCGTACGTACGTTTAATGATTTCGAATGATTTTCAAGTAAAGACTCCGAATCGTTATTCATCGTCGTGGTAATTCGTAATTAGTCAACGTTAGGAAGTTACATCTTCTGGGGTAAAATTTAGGTGGGTTTTCGTGGCACGTGGGAGAATTCCAAAAGGACTGTAAATTGGTTTCGCGTCGATTCGTAAATAAATAAAGTCTCGACGTTTTGTCAAAGTCTGCAGGAGAACTGAGTTTATTCGAAACACGGGACGAAGAGCGACGCAAAACATTTAAATATTTTGAAAGCTATTTCGATAAGCGGACAGACTCGTGGCGATTTTCCAATGGCTGATCCGATCACATAAACGAAATCGCGAAACGATTAAACGGTTTAATCTGATTTTGCCATTTTGTTACAGTTTTACAAAAATTATCGAATAGATTGTCGAAAATGAATTTGATCGAATCGTTATCAGTACCTATAGCTGTTATAAGCGTACAATAAAAGCACGTTGGTTATGTCGTGACAGGAAATTGTATGAAAAGAATTTTTTAAAAGATCCAAATATTCGGACCCCTCGAAATCTTCTAGTCAGGGATCTTCTCAGTTTGATCGGGACATTTGGGTTCGGCTCTCAAAAAAAGGCCGAACGTAGGAAAATGTCGGTTTTGGTCTGTTCCGTCTTTATGGGCCGTAAAGTGGCAACGGCTGTAACTGCAGTGGCGGCTGCCGTCGTTGTTTGCTTGCTTACATTTTCGCCGAGGCGCGAGATTTATCGGGAAACGTGACGCCCATGGACCTTGGAAAGTCCTTTGGGTTCGAGAGAATCCCATTGGGATCTCGAGCATCCCTTTTCGGACAGTTCTCTACGTGTCCTATATACGGCTATGTATTACATACTATGGTTACATACCGAATTATATATTGGAGATATACATACGAAAACGGTACTACTGCTTTTATATATACGTTTGGCATATAATACCGAAACCGTTTTCGTATATACAGGGTGTCCGAGAAGTCTCGTATGAGACATATACCGCCACAATCGTGATGAAATTCTGAAAAGATAAACGGTACTTGCAAAATTGTAATTTGCCGTTCAGCGTCAGCTGATCCGCCTCAGGTTGTAAATGGGGAGAGGATCAGAGAATCTCTTGTGATGCCGGTGGTTGGCTTTTTATCTTGACTCCTACAACATAACCCTACCGAACGATTGTCCTGTAATACCTCAATACTTCACACGTCGCTTCAGGCTCCACTGTACTTGGATTTATGAATATTCATTCATCCACATCACGTGGTACAAGGTATCCGCTTGATCTTCTTTTGGAAGAAGATGAAGTCCTTGAAGAACGTATTAAATTTTCTGGCTAAAAGATGAGCGATTGAATCTCCCCACGTCACAGCGAAACCCCCTGGCGTATGAACGTTGAACTAACCGTATGGAGAAAATTGTTTTTCTTCTGTACTCGAACAACGTTTCTCATTTTAAATACAGGCTTGATCCTGTGGGATTGTAGAACAAAAAAATTGAACCTCACTTTGGTACGTCGAGTCGACGATGTGATTCTCGTGAAACGAATTTACGAAATTTACTGACTGGCTTTCGGTTACGTCTCGACGTTATCTCGACGAGGAAGGTTATTGCGGCACTCAGGAGGCCAATTAACCAGAGAACGAAGACACTGGCCATCTGCGAGAATTGAAGTGCCGCTTACACGGACGTACTGGACTTCCTAGAAGATCCTGCATGATTTCTACTGATCCACCACTGAATGAATCCTGCTTCCGTGAGTTCGCCTATCTGAAAGATGAAAGCCAATGTGTTTAGGTTATGTTGCCTTTTTTGTATGCTTTGAGGTTATTCGCGTACATCGGCCATGGCTCTCTCGTCTCTCCCTTCTCCTTGGAGAGCTCTTTTAAAGATGAAGAAAGATTGTCGTCGGCATGACCGATGACCAAGATCCTACTAGGTTACCTTCCGGTTGAACTCGTCTACGTAAGCCGATCCTCGCTGGAAGACGAATGGCATTGGATGATAAAGAACTGGTTCCCTCGGTATATAAAAATGAGCGTTTCCTTTGAATGTCAACGCAGTAGTTCCGAGAGTGGAGTTGCGAACGTGATATTGGCATTTGTCACAGGGAAATATACCCGGATGCACCTTAGAAAGAAATCAAGTCAAGAATTAGTCTACTGTCACGTATTTATGAAATCAATAGATCTTATCGTAGTCTTGACGCTGTCATTTATAGGTTAGGTTGAGATACTGACTTTTAGATACGAATTTCTTTACGCACTTGGACAATTCAATATTCTGGAAATTCTTGTACGCCTGGTAATCATCTGGATCCTTGGAATTGTACAAATTACCCAAGGTTGTCTGCGCCGCCAAACGGTATTTTTTGTTTCACCAAATCCTTGGTTGTCTCTTTGGCTTCGTAGTTATGACGACGGCCGTTAGGAGATTTACGAGATTGCCGAGGTAGGCGTTGGTTACGATGAAGGAAAAGATGATCTATGTTATTGTGAAAATCTTCGTACCAGTTTTTGGATAATCGTGCTTGACGGATTGACCGAAGAATATGCTCCGTAGCTCAGGTATCCTTTTGATGGTTTTACTTTGGATTTTAAAGTCGATTAAAATATTGAGAACGTCTGAGAGGTTAGGTTATACATTCGCTGGAATTATTACCCTTAGAGATACTCTTATAGGGTGTAACAGGAAATGACTATGGTGGTTATCAAAAGTTAAAACCATACGTCTATTTTATAAGGGTGTAAAAGTTTGCTCCAATTTATCGGAAGTGGGTTTCTTAATATTCAGACGTCTATGTGTCAGTTTGTAAATGGCAATGACAATTCCTAGAGGTACGAATGTTTGGTCAATGGCATTATTTGGCCAAATCCAAAGTCGGCTCTTTCGGTTTTAATATCATCGTGAATACCATTTGTATTCGTCGCCCCATAGAGCCGGTGGCGGTGGTATTATTACGGGGGGGGGGGGGGGGGGTGAAGTTCATGGGCTTAGATAGGGCATTGAAAATGTCACCCTTGTATCTCCTCACATTTTTTTTACGTGAATAAATTGTGTGTTGAAACTATTAGAAATTTTTAAGTCGATTGTGTAACTTTTTTTTTACATCACCCTTCTCAGGTTGTTATCCATATAAACTTTTACGGCGCTGCCAACACGCTCAGGGTCGACGCTCTTATGGGACACTGTTGCATGTTTCTCATTTTACGCACGAAAATATTATTCGGGATCAATTTTTGCTTGTTGCAATCCTGGATCAGTAACTTCACGCTCTTCTGTAGACATTTTACTGGTTTCATTGGCCAGAAGAAATAAATTTCCATGGTATCGTTGATTTTGGATTTTTAATTCACAAGCAGAATTGCATTGGCTAACTGTGACTAGAAAAATTAAAAAAATTTTTATGCCTGAAAATTATTTCAGACATTTTTGGAATATACATTACCTTTAATTGCAACAGGTATTTTGATACCGTCACAAGTTCGGTGTTCGTACATTTCAAAGACAATAGATATATGACAAGTTTGGCTTTATTGGCGGTATTCAGGTTATCTAAAATCTCACGTGTTTCGTCGAGTAAATGAACATCTTCAAGGAGTATATAATTAAAAAATTTCGCGTAATTGAAAATTCGGGTTTGAGGTAATTGAAAATCATGAATGTAGATATTGTAAGGTATCATTTTCAGATATTTTCTCATTAGAATTCGTTGATCGGTAAATTGTGACTGCCAGAAAACGGCGGGATTTTTGAACGAGCTCGTCCGTACTGACTCGCACTATACACTTTGCTATCTTTTCATCGTACTAACAAATTTTATTAGGTTCCGCGATTAATGAACTCTTTTTATTCTTTAACCATGATCTATTATAGATCATACCTCTGATAAGCTTGATAATTGATTCTACGTTTATTCGATTTCCCACTGTTTTACTATAGAACCGCGTATCGCGATAATCAGAGTTCAGCCTGCGAGAAATTAGAGAAGCCTCACAGGGTCTGTCATGTTGTCGGTTTTCGCAATAATAGCAATAATACCAAGAGCTTTGATTCCATTGAAACTTTTGATTATCATAGATCTAGACATGATTCTAGTCGTTTTTCGATATGAAGTACACAAAGTTGTTGCAAGAGATATAAATCAGACTTTAGTAAATAAATACGATTACTTCTTTAATTTCATTCCAGTAGTAACGCGAGATTTAATTTATAAAACTTTCTCTCTTTGTTTCACCTGATTTTTTTCTCTAATCAACTGATTCCGTGCAACTTTCTATACTCGTCCACATTTCCAATTCAAGTACGTCCCAAATGACGCCGCTCGACTAGTTATCTGGATTTCTTTTCTTGGCGAATGTCAAATTCATTGGTTGTACCTAGATGCCTACTCTGCATACAGTAGAACTGTAACCGCAACTCTTCCTGCATAGTAATGAAATTCCTAGGCATGTGCTGGTTTTTCTGTGTCTCTTTCTCTTTCTGACGTAACAAACTTTGATTCTGTGCAAAATTTCTCTCGCACTTCTATAACATTACGTATCGTCATACTTTTATTGAGACAAGCCTCGTACAAGATGAGCTAATGCTGTAGTTAAATAAATAAAATTGAAGGACAAAATTTGTTTTTGTGAAAAAAAATGCCGTATATATATAAAAATGTACTATTTATCAGCCTGAGAAAAAATTTCTAATAGGAATGTTATAATTGACAGTAGCAGACCTATGCTCCACATGGTAAAGATACTATACATGTGAATCAACCTTAATGGCTGTTGCGAAGAAGTTGCGTTCGATACAAGTCCCGTTATGTTTCTGCTTAACCACAATTCAATAAATCCACCAGTCTTGATTCTCTCTATCTACGAAAGACAAAGACCGGGGAATCCCCGAAATATTTGTCTGACTTTAGTAGAAGCAATAATGAGAATACATCATAATTTACAAGGAAGGT
The DNA here is from genome assembly GCA_030142655.1 of Trachelus tabidus. NCBI lineage: Eukaryota > Metazoa > Arthropoda > Insecta > Hymenoptera > Cephidae > Trachelus > Trachelus tabidus. Next base: position 22,387 of record JARQTI010000154.1, on the reverse strand, counting down.
CACCTTACTGTACCCCCACATCCTGGATTGAAAAAATTACGTTTTGTAGTTCACATCAAAGTATAAATCCTCACAAAAAAAGAGCTGCCCACTCGCATGTTTAAGGGGTGAAATTAATTCCTGACAGTCGGTGGTTTTTTCCGTTTTTCGCTGATATCTTGGAAACCAAAATAGATACGGCAAAAGTTTAAATAGCAATGTTATTCATTTTTCAGTGCTCTGCAATAACTCTCCGGTTTAATGAGTTCTTGAGACGGAAAAACCCAATGTAGATTGATATCATTGAATTTTGAGTCAAAACAATGACGTTTTTTATGAAAAAAATAAATAAAAAATTTCTATATAATTTTCAACTACATATTATTGCAGAGTACTGAAAAATGAATAACTTTGCTATTTAAACTTTTGCCGTATCTATTTTGGTTTCCAGGATATCAGCGAAAAACGAAAAAACCACCGATTTTCAGGAATTAATTTCACCCCCTTAAACATGTGAGTGGGCAGCTCTCTTTTTGTGATTTTTTCGACCCAGGTTGTGGTGGTACAGTAAGGTGACCTTCCTTGTTAGTACCTGCAAATTGAATTCATCAATATAGGGTGATCCTCTCGGAAACGCAAACGTATTGTGATAATACAAAACGCGTTCGTTCATTACGTGATACCGTCCCGTTTTCTTGTAAGCAATCGTACTCCTTTTTGACAACGGAGTGGCAAAGTTCAAACTCCCATTAGCGATGGAAAAGAAAACTGGAATTAATCTAAAAGACAAATGAGAAGCAGTCATGTACATGTAATCAGCCACCATTACTATTTTCATTAATATCATTATAAAATTTTATAAATAATATTTACTTGGACAATGGAACGTTTTCGTATCTCCTGTAAATTTCGTAGTCGTCAGCATCCTCGAAGTTCTTGTAGAAATCCCTAAGGGTGCTAGCACCCCCGAAGGGGATGCCATTTTCCAAAAGCTCTTTGACTGTTTCCACGTTCCCTGCCGGTATCACGAAGGTCAGTGAATTTGTGAGACTCGCCAGATAAGCATTACTAATGAAGAAGGCGAAAAGAAGCCACATTCCACGTAGAATAATCATTCCGTGCTTCTTATAATTCCCCCCGATATCCTGACCGAAGAAATATCCCCAGAGAAACAAAAGATTCGGCTCCACGTTGCTGTGGACAAAGAGTAAAGGTACTAATTTGTAAACGAGTCGGCCATATTGGACGGTCAAAAATATTATCTCTCGGACTAACCTGTATTTCGCGCTGCAATAGACGAATACGCTAGCTGCTAACGTGGCGACGCCGAGACTAATCCAAACGTTCACTTTGAACGGTACCAAAAGTTTATTCCAATTTATTGGCGATACTTGCGGTACTATCCATATGTAGGTGTCTGTCGTCATCGGCACGGAATATTCTTCGAAATGCAATCTGCTCGCCATCGGCAATACCTGACAGAAACCGACGTCGGCTATTCCGTTTTTTATATTTCCATGAATACCTGTCCAAGAGCCATTGTGCAATTCGTCACCCCACAGTTCACTTGGCGGCGTCAAAATAACCGGCGTGAAGTTCATGGCTTCGGCGAGCATATTGAAAAGATAACCTTCGAAACCTCTAACCTGTATGTTTAACGTGTCAACACTTAACTCGGATCCAGATCATTATACGAATGTCCGGTATAATTATGGAAACTCGATTAATACTCGCCTTTCTCGTGCCATTCTCTATGTAAACCGTTACCGAACTTCCTATGCTTATGGTGGACGCCTTTATGGGGCATTTTGACATGTCGCGCATCTTTCTCGTGAAAATGTCCGACAGTGTCAAAGTTTGCTTAGTACAGTCTTTCACCGCCAGGTGGACACTCGTTGGCTTGCAGTTCTCGGGCGTAAGGGGCCAGTAGGTATAAATACGAATTGTGGTCTTGAATTTTATAAGAAAAATTGCATTCAAGACCTATGAAAATGATTATTGCGGTAGATTTATTATTGTTGTATTTTTATTTGATTAAAAAAAGCTTTTTTGTAAACCTTAAATTCCCAGAGATACTGAGACAGCTTCAGAAGAGTCTCTTCGGTCCACGAAGTGGAGGTTATGCATATCACGATATTCCTTTTTCGATCGATATTCTTACGATTCATAATGTATTTTATGTCTCGATAAAATTCGGGATCGTCAATCATAATTATAGATTCTGATGATATTCTGTCTTGATGAAAAGTTTTATTTTTTGATACTTGATATTGGTACAAGCTCAGATCGTATTTCGATCTTTTGCAAAATTTTCCGAGAAGTGCACGCTGTGCTAAAATCTCATTCTGCCAAAACACATCGACATTCTTAGGCAATGCAATTGTTATCACTCGATTAAGACATTCGAAAAATCGAGCCATGTCGTTTTCTCGATTTTCTAAATTATTCACGATTTTTGATAACGGTCTATGAGCGTCCCATTCGCGAGAATACACGTGCTCAATGAAAATTCCCCAAAGTATGACCGATAATATTTTTTTTAAATTATTCTCAAGCATTTTCAAAAAATTATGAAAAAATTTTCATATAAGATTCTGCACAGGTACGTCCAGTGAGACTATGTCGTACAGGACACGGACTGGTTTTCATACGCGCCGGTAATTTATTTTCAAAAAAAATTTTCAAAAAGATTTTTTTCAATAATCGTCTCGCTAACTGATACCGTTTAGATTCTCGCAGCAGACTGAACCGACTAAACGCAAAGACGGTAATGATATATCATCGAATATTAGTACTAACGATAAATCAGTTATTCGCATAAATATTTGTAAATATTGAAATTTTTTTATTTCATCGAAAATCACTATCTCGTTAATGTTTTTTTCATCGTCATATCGCTTTGGACTTAATGGCGGTGATTTTTTTTAAACTTGAATTAAGCGCCACGTTGTATCATGATTTTATCGAAGTTGCTGATTAAGCTCCGGTAATGTTCCAGCCTTGAACTTTCTCAACTGCATGTGTATACCTATATAGTGCTCTAACTAGTCTCGAAAATTCTCAAAGTTTAATGAGACAATGAGACTAATTAAACATTAACACTAATAGTATCTACGGAATGCCATATCGCTCTTGTACGTAATAAAATTAATTTTTCTTTCATTACAACCGCATTTTGAAAATTTTTTATTATCAAATTAAATCGATCATATTAAATAAAAAATGAAAAATTCGCCTCATAATCTTACGCCTGCCAGGCACTCACGGTACGATAACACGTATCTGCTTAATTGACAACACCTGGAGTTTATGTGATAATCAACTATTCAATGGACGAAGGTGTTAATTAGTGGTTAACTAATTACCGTGATATACGACAAATGCATTCGTATAAGAGTGCAGAATGGTATACATATGGCTTATCAGTAATTAATTCATTTACAAATGAGAGCGATTTTGCAGATGATAAACTGTCGTACCAGTCAATTGTTAATACGTTAATTATGCGCAAGTTTAATGTTAATTAATAAGTATCAATTATGTCAATAGTAAAAATATTAAAAAAAGAGCGTGCATTTTACTCACAAGTGGCGGCGCATATATTTGCATAATCCTTGAATTATGTAAGAGCACGAATCGAAGAGTTTTCGCGATACTTTTTTTTTTCTCTTTTACTTGGCCTTTTCAATTCTGCCTGTAGTACCCTTGCTAATAAATAATTGACTTTGCCATCAATTACAGTACGTACATGCTTCTTTTTTAATGAGTATTTTTTTCCAAATTTTTTGTCTAATGCAATTCTTAAACCTTTTTTTTTACATCTTGGTCTTCTTTCCAGGTGACGAAGGCGAAGCTGCACTGAGCAGCTGGGTTTCGTCTCCAGGATTCCCCAGACACGTAAGGAAGCATGACCCTTCACTGGGATAAGCTTTCACCTGGGGAGTTTCAGCAGCTCCAGGATTTGGCAGCCTGTAAGTAAAGTCCATACTGTTTATACAGTCTGTACAGTGAATCGCTGAAATCCGCATGAATAATCAGGGGACTCGTTTGTACCGAAATACGTAAAGAGAAGACCCCCTGAATTCAAGCAGTTCTCGAAATTTTGCACATGAGGCGTCGTACAGAATATTTCCATTTCGACATAACCAATCAAGAAGACGATAGGAATACATACATAACGATATTGTTTGAACAGCCGATACTTTACGTTACGATTCTAATTTCGGAAAATCTGAATATATTTTGCATTTATAAATTGAAATCGCGAATTCTCTATTGAAAATTTTCGCCTATATCTGCATATCCGTAACATTACGGAGTAGCTTATTTTTGACAACCGCTCAAAGTTTGAATTTCAAATATCAAAGATTTCCCGCCCTTTGTCATCTCTTACTATCGACAAGTCGATTATCACGGTTGAATTCGTCAACGTTCCCAAGTCCTGTTTCGTAATTAACATTTCGATTCTACCAAATGGCACGCGATATAATTGTCCAGCTGCGTACGCGAGCCAATTAGGACGCAATTGCATTACACAGTGCAATTTCGCACAGTGGACGTACCGGGTGGCAACCAGCAGCTTAGGATGGGTTTACCATGGCGAATGGAGAATTTCCAAAATCGGACACAGTAAATTCCAACGGAATTGCCAAATCCTCGTAATCATCCTGGGAGAATTTACAATCCAATTTGCAAGTATCGATATACATACGTAGGCAACTGTACTTGCCAATTTATAAAGTAAATTCTAACGAGCGACTGTAATTTACATTATTATTTTGTTATTTTGACTTTTTGTTTACGTATTTTTAAATTTTTATTTTTTTTTATTTTTTATCAACAACCAATCACGTATCGAATGCAAATACCAATACCTTCCGATATTGTCTGATAATATTTACGGTTTGTATCTGCCATCCTTACCAGCTGACGTCCCGATATCGCCATTTTGCCAAAACGTGCGAAACGTGCAACATCGCGACAGTTTATCGGCACTCGCGTCACGTCGCGGCTGTTAATAATTTCGTGGATCGACGATCCATCGTCGTCTCCGTCAATCAGACTGGAAATAGTACAGAGCCAAAAATATCGCCGCCCGGTAACTGCATTATGACGTCAGCCAGCAGATTAGGCCAATGGTCTCCTATTATTAGCCAATTTATCGCTGTTGTTTCCTCTGCAAACAACCATTCAATTCATTCGATCTTTCCGTCGCTATGGTTACCGCTAACACTTTTTTTTTTTATTTCACGATATATTCTTTAGGTATAAAGATTCAATGGTGATGTATAATGTTGACCGGGTGGGGGGGTGGGGGTGGGGGGGAATGCTCTTTTGGGACGATAAAAAAAGGCTGATACGTCATTGCCAGAAGATAAACGGAAGTACCAATATCACGTGGGGACTCGAGGAACACGAGGATTTCTTGTTGACCGTAATGGCCGCCTCCGTGATCCTCAATTCCGTTTCCATCGAAATCTTCGCGAACCTTCGATCAACCGACTCTTATATAATTTTGCCTCACGATCGTTCTATCCGTTTGGTCTCTCTGGAATCTCCACAATTTTTAATTTTTCTCGCTCTACAGACTCCACGCGCAAGCTGCAAGACGTACTCTCGGAATTTTGCGGCAGTGCCACCACCCCGGGTGGCATCCCCAAGTATCATCCTGATGGGGTAAGTATTAAAACCTTAATCGACTGGAGTCATCGAATTTCCTTAATTCTCAAAAAAAAAAGTCTATAGTTTTTACCAAAACAAAAAAGACCTCTCTCCACCGTATGACCCATAACCTCAATAATTTCAACAAATTACCAAAATCATACGACATCCGTAACGTAACCACATATGCTGTATACAGTGAAGACTCGATTATCCGGACCTCGGTTATACGGATTTACGATTATCCGGATTGCCAACCGCGAGCACATATCTTTGTAGTCTAGTTTAAAAAAAATTGTATCTAAAAATTGTAATCTAAAATTTGTTTACGTCCAATGACAGTTAACAAATATTTGAAACAAAATTAAACTACGGCGACTGTCCTATGTTGTTGATTTTAATAAGTTTAATTTGTTTTTGTTGTTTTGAACAAACATCCAACATTACGTATTAATCCTAGAAAGATACCATATGACAATCTACTTAAAAGATAACGTGGGCGACGTAGGTTATCTCTCTAGAGTTAATACATATGTAATATAAAAATCGCTTTTCCTCATACATTCAAATATCCGGAATTTCGATTATCCGAATGACTTACGACAACAATTAGTCCGGTTAATTAACTCTCCACTATATGTATATAAATACATACGTCATATGACCACATAACAATTACCCATAATACACATACCATAGACCACAGTCATAAAGGCATACCGTACAATATCAAACCATAAACCATAATCATAATGACGATTATGCCTAAAAAATTGACACGAACTCGTAGCAGGTAATTAATTTCCCCTTTAAAAGCGGCATGTCCGAACAGCCACGGGAATAGCTGAAGGAAGGAGAAAGATAAGAAAAAAAAAAAAGAAGAAAAAGACAGAGAAGGTCGAGATCCGAAAATGGATGCGCGCCGAGGCCGTTGAAGTGGGCAGAGTAAAGGTTACGAGACGCTTGGTTATGGAGAGGGGCGGCGACGTTGGGATAAGGGAGAAGATGTTGTTATAGTGAAGTTATAGACGATAGCGGCGGTAAGTTGATGGAGGGCAGGAGGAGGGACATTAACGACTGTGACGTCAAAGACGTCGAGGAAGCAGAGTATACATCGTTACCCTCTTTTCGACGATCCTCGACACGGAGTTTACGTCTGGAGAGGGGTACCGGCTCCCTCCCCCGCCCCTACCTACCTACCTACCCCCCTCTCCTCCTCCCACTATCCACGAGTTTCATGGCTTCCTCGTAATAACCACAATGTCATGAAAGGCACTGAAATTTTTACTTCCATTTCTAGGGACGCGACCCCCGCCGCTCCCCCTCCCTCTACTACCCACTTTACACTGTACCCGTTGGTCGTTTCATCCACCATTTTCACGACGTCTCTTGTCATCTACCTCGGCATGGTTATTCGAAAATTGCAGAACACGTCGTTGCGTTTCCCGGGCTCTTAGGGGAATTTACGTGAAATATTATTATTATATTTAGGATTTTTTTTTTAAGCAATTTGTAGCAGTGCGGTTATGCGTGTATATATAGATGTATTTGGCAATTTAGTCAGGGATCAGGATTAAAGGGCACGTTGGAGGCGGGGGGGGGGGGTTAGGGGGGTAGGGCGATACTTTGAAGATATTTCTTCCGGAGTCCTGACCAATGAGTCGGGGGTGGGGGGGGGGGGGTGAAGAAGTGGCCGGGATAAATATTTAGGCGTTAAGTTTTTCGCCATTTTCGACATCAAAGAGTAAAGCTTATTCGGCGCGGCGGCAACGGAGGTATGCCTCTTGTTTAAAGCTGCCGACGCATAGGCTTACCCGTGATGAAATTTTAGTGAGGGGGCAGGGGGAGGGTGGGTGGCTTGGGTAATTTTTTCTTTTGAGTTCGCGAGTGATGTTTCATCTGGATACTTTTTATTTGTATCTTTAATTATCTCATAGACAAGCTTTGATTTGGCTTTATTGATATATGGGGGAGCTGATGGTTTATTTCGCATGTGTCTATGCCTATACGTACACATATATACATTATGTCTGGTCGAACGTCTCATTTGAGATCCGATCGATTAAAGCTCTTGTCGGAGACGCGTAAGCTCCGCGAGCTGCTATTGTTATCGAGATTATTACCAAAGTCTGGATGATGACGTCTGCTCGGGATTGATATTACTCAGGAGCTTCGCTCGAGCGTAAGAGATTGGATTTTGCTGCGGTTGGCGCCTCGTCGTTACTTTCCCCCCTTAGATTTGACGCGGGGATGCAAAATGGCGGAAGCCTTCCTTTCGCGATGACAACGGGTCCTTGCTCTCGGCTATGGCTTTGACTAACGAAATATGGATGTAATTGACGAAGATTGGTTTTCCACGAGGCAGATAAATATTCTTGAGCAAGGGTTGTTTATCCTGCGAAATATATTTGATGACGGAAGCAGCGGGAGAGTGACGGAGCGGGGTGATGAGTGATGGGGATGGGGGGGGTAAGAGGTTTTTTTTGTTCTCTTCGCCGATTATTTCCTTACGCGACACTCGCGCTGATCTATGCTCGATGGCTTTTTGACTTGGCCGACAGATAAGGGTGGTTTTTGCGACGGTATCTTTTTTTGACATCCAAACGAAAGATTTTCAGGTCTAATTGTTATTAGGGACGATCACTTTGGGGATGAGATGGGTTAAAATTAAGGGTCTTCGCTTCGTGCTCGGGGACGACGGATGGAAACTCTCTTTTTATTTCACCCTTATCCCGACAAGGAGATAATGACCGGGACGATGCCGTAGCAAATGAGACACCCTATATAGGGTTGCACGATAAATAGCCGGCTATACTTAGCCGTCGGGATACGCGACACTTTTGACTAACAACAAGCAACCCCCCTTAAATGGGGGGGCGGGGGCGGGGGCGGGGGCGGAGGCGGGGTGGGAGGGGTGCCTGCACGCTCGAAATAATCATCTCGAAATTCATATTTACCAACCCCTCGGAACTTTACGCCTACCTGGAAATGACTCTTTGCTCGATCCTTAGCCATCGGGTTTCTTCGATAGAATAACGTGGGCTTTTTGAGCGTGTTAAGGAAATTAAAGCCGCCGATAATTTCTACGAAATAGGGGTTGCTCACCTGTATGTTGATTAAAAATTTCATCTCGCTGACTCGAAGTGTTATCGTCGGTTACAAAAAATTATCACTCGACTTCGAGCGATAAGATTGTCGAAGATTTTTTTTTTTTAGGGGGTTAGTCAAAGGGGAACTAAAGGGAGTTTAGGAGGACTCGCGGGTGGGGGGGGGGTCTGACGACCGCGAAGGCTGCGGTTGCCTAGCTACGTGACGTCATCTCTGACGCACTGGAATACGCTGCTATGGATGGGTGTGACGAGGAATCGAAATATAGAGCGAGGACGTAACGCAGTCACGGATGCAGATAGGATATTCATAGAAAAAACTTGCGACCGTTTTATGGAGCCACCCCTTGTGTGATTTACGTTAAGGGTCGCGTTCATGTCGTAACCGATAGGGATGGTCCTCAAGTCCCAATCGAAGTCAGAGTCGCAAGCTGGCAACCAGCTTGGATAGTCGGATAAGCTGTATACAGGGGATGGTTAACTGGATCATCCCTTGTAAATTCTGCCGGGTGGATATCATGGCCTTTAACGTCTTTATGCGAATCCACAATGGCTGACGGGCACGTGACGCTTCAAGACGGATGCTTCGATTTATTTCCTGTCGTCAATTGAAAATTCCCTTGCGTTAAAGTCAGCGCACACGACCGTATTTTCCGAGCAATTAGAACAAACTACGGAGCACCATTTTGACTAGTTGGGTACAACGGACGTTTTTTTTTAACCCTCGAGCTACACTGAAAAATCTCATCGCCCTCATGGAAACAACGCAAATTGCTGCGTCGAGGATACTTTTTGGTTTTTCAACTTGCGACAGTGCTTGTAAAATGAGGTCGCCAGGTGATGCTGCATAAATGAAGTATATATGTATATATATAAACTAGCTTGCATCCACCTATGTATAAATACACATATACTATTCGGAATATTTTTAAGAAGTAACAGCCGTTAAAAGTGCCAACGTACAAGAAACTATGAAAAGACTTAGCGTGGCGTGTACTTTAATATTTATCCAGAGATTTTACCGCTTAATGTTACAACGTAACGTTTCACCGTACAGGCATGTATGTAATACTTGGATACGTGGATAGTGGAGATGCTTTTAAAAGTATTTACTTTTATGTGGCCTCTGAATTTTCACTTTGTTACTTCGTTAAGTGCACTTGGTACGGAAGTGCCAAGTGCACGTACTAACAGTAGTTGGGTAGTGTGAAATGCAAAGTTTTTCTTTTTATCCGTAAAGCCCCTGAGGTGGTCGATTTTTTTTGATAAGAGAGCTAAGGGTTGTCACTATTAGGTTAGGTATAGGAAAAGTAGAGAAATGAGTCGACCATCGTCTAACCTATGTCTGTCATATGTCGCTAAGAGAAATTCGGCACGTACGTGACGTGCAACGGACGTCCCAAGGACGTACGACGGACGTCCCACGGATGAACAAACCACCGAATTAACCGGCAAGCCCCTTGGATTTCCACTTATCAGAGTCATCAAGTGTCAGTAGCGATCTCATTTATTAGTCCGACCGTTTTTTGTCAGCCCAACCGGTCGCAACACACCCGAATGTCCCAGTAGGCCTTTCTAAGGGCGATAAGAAAGTTGACCTTTCAGAAAAGAAAAGGTTTAGTGCACCCATTTCTTTTTTTTTTTCAAATTTAGGTATTTACTAAGTCATGGAAAGGGGCAAACAGACACACGCACCCCTTTCTCCTCCCTTCGCGTTTCGATTAAGCGAAAAGGGCGTAATGGCGATTTCCGCCTCCTTATTCAGGCTAATTTTTTTTTTAATAGAAAATTTATCAAGTCACTCTTGATATCCCCTATTTATTCCGTCGATGAGAAGACATGTTTTCTCCTTGCGAAATCGATGGTCGAATTCGCCCCTGGTCCCTTGTCTCTACTTTCGGCGCCGTTGCGAATTCCGAATATCTAGGCCGACTCCCGAACTGAGCCCCGACTGTTGAGCAGGGGGGGTGGGGTCAGAGGGCAGTTTCGAAAATCCCGATTTCCATCCCCATGGTGACTCTCCCTTATTGCTCATTTGTACGTAAAGCCTCTTCCCGCCCCACTCTCTTCGCTCGGCTAGTTATACGAGGGTGACGTCATCGTATCCATGGCAACCGGGAGAGTATTTGCCTGTGACGTCATATCTACCGGCACCAGTAGTTTCGTAGTGGTCGCGCGAGGTCGCTGCACCCGAGTCTCATCTGGGCTGCATCCGCAGAATGACGTCACCGAGCCTTGCGTTTGTGTGTATGACGGAGATAGAACGCGATGCAGTTTCGTGTATGTCGATAGATATACACGTGGATATACATACGAGTACAGTCTGGAACAAATTGATGTGATATAAATACTTAGTTAACACAGACTCGATGAAATTGATGGCTGCACATTTTTGGCTACGGGGATCCTCACGTTCAAGGCTACTTTTGATCTTCTTCGTCGGATCGTGCCAAATTGTCTATTTCGTCTATTTCTTCTTTTCTAGCTTTTGCCTATTCCACCCGTACTTGTTGAATTGATATACGAACTAACGGGACTCCTATACCTATGTATATACGTATTCGGTATGAATGGCTGCTCCTGGCATCGTACCGGTTCTCTTGGTTATCTTGTTTGTTCCTTTTTCTCGTCCATGACTTCTTCGTCATTCTCCGGTATCTTCTTCGTCGACCTTCGTGACGCTGAAGATCGAAAAGTATAGTTCGGCAAACTGCCGTAAAAAATTTACGCGCGCTGTCGGACATGTTTATTGGCGCATTCGAAGGAATACTCGATATCTCACGGAGGCGAAAAATCTGCTATGGAAATTAGACTTCTTTCTTTCTTTTTTCTTTGTTACTCGCGCGCTCGGTTATACTTTTATCGTGAACTCTCATCTCTCTCTCTCTCTCTCTCTCTCTCTCTCTCTCTCTCGTTCGCGTCATATATTCAAGTTACCAAGAACGGCCTCGCGCAGTCTTATGCCACATAAAGCGTAATTTATTCGGCGCTCTGCTCGCGGTACGTCCGAACTATGAGGCCTGGCGGCTCGAATAATTGAGCAGTTTCGCTCGATGAAATATCGCCAAGAGTTTGATGCTTTCCTGTTTATGTATTCCCGCAGGAATTTTCACCGTAGGCGCCACTTAGGAATTACGTTTCCTCCTCTTTACTCCTCGCTCCTCCCGTAAACGGACGCTTCACCAATTCTCGATAATCGCTTCTGATAACATCACCGTATGCTACGTCATGGTGACGTAGACCATGCACTTTCTGCTATTCTTAGTGCGTGCAAATTTATCGTATCTTCGGAACGCGCTCACGCATCTGCCCGTAGACCGTACGAATGGGTACAGACGATATGGAAATTCATATGTGAATTTAGCTAAGGTGTACTATTGGAAGAAAAAAAGGTTAACCAGGTAATTTAAAACAATTTTTTTTTCTTCTCCCAGCCTGGATATTATAGTTCCCAGCGGTTGATACACGTATTGCACCTATATTGGTTTACCTATTTTTATACATCAGGGGTGAGATTTTTATAGACCGGGGTGAAACGGTGGGTAGTCGGTGCACTAAGCCTCGAATGAAAAGACCTGTACAATAATGATACAACCAGTGTACATACACCTTGGGAAAATAATAGTAAAGGGATGTAGGGGGTGGGGGGGGGATGTTGACTACGGCAAGGGGGGTGGTTTGCCGAGAAAGCTTATTATATTTGAAGAGGGTGTGGGATCTCTTTATAAGAGCTTTAATTGAAGCCACCTCCGCACCTCGAACCGGTTTTCCCCATATAGTCCTTATGGTCGCCATAGTCCTGATAGTCCTAATGAACACCCCCTCTCGCCTTCCCACCCCACCCCACCCCTCGTCTATCCCTCATCCACTGCAAGGACACTCAAGCCCGGTCTATTCTTAGCGCTTAAATTGTTGACACTGCGCGCACCTTCCTGCGCCCCACGTCTCAATCAACCCCCATAGCCCAAGGGATGTTTCTCCCTTAAGTACCGTTTCGCAATACCATGGCGATATGTTTTTATTAAGCGCACCGTTACGGCGATACTTGTTGTGTCGTTGATGGGTAGGGGGCGGAGGGGGTGGGATTTACGAAAAATAATGAACCCTTATCATTCGCGCTCGCTCATACGTAACAGGCGCCTAGTTTGATAACAATCCCTTTGGTTCGAAGAACTGATGAAATTCACGAGGGGCTCGATTGTTCTAGAAGCTTTGATGAAAATTAATTCATTATCTTCGTGGGAATTTTTGGAGCTCGCTGCCGATAATAATAAATGTAACGAGCCGAAAGCGAATAGGGATTGGCGGAGGATGCGACGGGAAAAAAATTTTTACTCGCACGATACCTACTCCAATTTCAATTTGATTGACAAACGGGTTTGGGTGTTCGATTCTATTTACACGGTATTGACATTTTCGAGCCGTCCGTAAGAGACACTAGGGGGTTTATAAACGATTGGAGAATATTGGAGCCGCCATCTTGATATTTCGCAGGAATTCGATTTACTCACATTTCATGCTGATTTACTTAAAAATGATAATACAAATTTTACGCATGCGCGGGAGCCCTTTTTTTGTCCTTGCGTCGTTAGCGAAACTCGACTCCGTCTTATATATATATATATACTGTAAGGGGGTAACAGGGTTTTGTTACTCTCGCAGCTGTGCACTGACCCGGTTTCTACCCTCGGCTCCTCTATGACGGCCATACCGTGACGTCATTTACCCAGGGCTTACGTCATTTCCACCCTTTTTCGAAGCCATTGAGCGAATTCGCTGCACTCCGTCGTCGCCGGAATGGCGACCCCCCTTAATGGTCGATTACCCCATCTCATTCAGGATTCTTATTCTAGAAGCTTTTTTTTCTTATCGAATAAAATTTTACCGATCAAACCCATATAACACGTCCTGTCGATTAACATGTTAATTATATATTGTTTTTTAAATTTACAAGCTTCACCCTTGTTTCATAACGATATAAAGTTATACGTTTTTTCTTTGTTCCCTGAAGTTAGCACCGCTTCAAGACAGTCCGATTCCACTTGAAGTTTCATAGTTTTGATAAATAACGATTTCCTAAATGAAACCGGACTTATTTAAGTTCTCAGCCAGCCTCGGTTCATCCCTCTCGCGATATTGTTCAAGGGATGATTCGGGATCGGTTCCGTAGATGGGTCTTGCTCGTATTTATTGGTAAAGTTAGAGAATAAAGGACAGTTGGGCGAAGCGCACGAGGACATTATTCAGGATTGTCATAGGTTAGTTTTGATCGCTTTAGTTTCCGAATCGTTAGGTACCAAGAAGCTACGAGAATATTCTCAGAATTCAACAGAAAATATATTTTCGGGTCGATCAATTTACGAGGTCGAATATCTTTGATTTTCATTATCATTATTCATCGATTACTTAGATTCTGAAAATCCTTTTTTTTTTCTTTTTTCATTAATACCAAAAACTTTATTCTCACCCTTGGCAGACATATTTACTTAGGACTCCGTATATGTAGATAATATCAGGACGTGACAACGTTGCCGGGATTACCAGCGAGGAGCGCCGCTCGGCGGGCCGGAATAATTTATTTAATTATGAGATACGCGGTGATTAGTGGTATACAGGTAAGGGACGAAATCGCGGAGAAGGGAGGAGAGGCGCGAGGAGAGAACTGAGTTACTCGACTAATCTAGAAACGGAGTTAAGCAACTTCGGCCCGAGTCCTTCGTTCCAGTTTCCTTCCATGCCCTTTGACTTTTGACCTCATCCCCTCTAATCCCCTCTTCTACTAATGAGACAATGCGAACTTTAAAAGTCACTTCGGGTCTGATCCGAACTCGTTTGCTTTGAGCTTAATCCACCATTTTGTTGAAGGATTGTGTCGTCGCGTTAAAAATGTACAATTATCGAAAGAAGATTTGAGGTTATGTTGGTACAACTTTGTCATCAGATATCAGTAATAGAAAACTACATAGAGGGAAGTATGGGAAATTATCTTCTGGGATGATGATTTCGATGACGCGTACCTATTACATTGGTACCCTAGTCGAAATTTCGTTATGAAAATCGGGAGTCTGCCAAGGTCCTGAGTAGTTCTCAAACTGACGTCACCGGGGATCCATAGTTTCTGAGCTTGCTGAAAAACATTTCTGTCGAGTAAAAAAAAAAGTTGAGGACCGTTTATGGTGGTTAGGATTGTGGTTGAAGCATCGAGTAACTTATTCTTGAGCTGTACGCGCGTTCATTTTGCATAGCATTCACGATTTGCTGTCGTATCGAAGATAGATGCTTTATCTCGATTTGCGGTTACATTAACGTCCAGCCGTCACGTGAAGATGCGGTCTCGTTTATGAGAGTTTCGAGACTTCTATTTAGACGCAATTCTTCGAGCATACTGCTCGCAATTCCTATCGCGTCGCTCGACCACGGCGCTCCAGTCACGTAGACCACGTGAGTTCGAACTCTGACGATTAATTCGGCTCTTTTTGAATTACACGCCGGATATCTGTACTTAACTGTCTCAGAGCTTAACGGATTTATGGCTTAGAAGTTGTGTCTTATGGATTTCAATTTGACTAAGGTATTGATTTTGTTGAAGGCTTTGACAAATTTTTCTTTTTTTTCTTTCCTTTACGACAATTCAATTGACTTTTACGAGAGTACCGCGCTAGTCAGTGCAAAGCTGCTTTAGGTTCTTGTGTCTACGGAGATTGCTATAAGGTTACGTGCTAATGGATGAACGAAGTGAAAGGTATTTTATTGTATCAAGGTAGTAGGTGCAGTTCGTATCCATGTGTATCCTTTTAGTAGAAGCTTTCCTTTTAAAAGTCGAAACTAGGTTATGTTTGAGCGTCGCGTCTGAACGACGACGCTTGACGCTAACTCACGTTAATTCACTGTCCAATCGTTACGAACAATAATTGAGAAGTTTCGTGACATTTTTTTTACGGGTTACCTTCGACAGCTACAGAGACGTCTGGATTTACCGGTTGATAAAACAGTATTACGGCGTCTTACTGGTACTACGATTTCGTACGATGCCTCGAGTCTGTTTTATCATTGAAATTCTAAATCACGAAAATTGGGCTTTTTTTGGGCTAACCAAAAGCCTCAATATTTATGCAGCTGAATTTATGCACTTGATTTACTGAGTAAATTAGGAAAATCATCATTTTTGCTTATAAAAATATTGCCAAAATGAACATATAGATCCGGTTCAAGGATCCTCTCGGGATGACCTTCCGGATAGTTATGGATGGAGGTCAAGGTTTATAAAAGACGCGAGACCTGTTTTTGTTTAATAACAATAATAATTATCTTTATCTTGATCGAGATGGTTGATTCACTGTTTCCAGGACATTGACTACGAGGGCTTTCGGAGGTTCCTGGATACCTACCTGGAGGTTGCAACACCGGATGAGCTATCTCGTCATCTGTTCCTCTCCTTCGTGAAGAAGGGACCACGTGGAGTCGATGGAAAAGCATTTAAAGTCAGTAACAACGTGCACGTAATAGCTTACGATAATGCTTTGATAGATACGATGATACGATATTTTTTGGAATTTTTTTTTCATATCCAGGAAATGGCAGTTCTCTCATCCACAACAGCTTGCGCGGCCATTACGTCTCACACGACATCCAGCAGTAACGTTAACAGCACCGGTGTATCGGCCAGTGCGGGATCTGAAAGTCATGGCGGCGGTTCATCCTTGGCTGATAAGATTCATGGTCTTACGGAAAAATTACAAGCGTTAGGACATCATAGAAGCGACAGTGAAGCATCGGCAAGAGCTCGAACCGGTACAAATAAATTGGATCATTATTTTTTACCGAAAATGCATATCTCTGAATTACATATTCAAAACGTTAAATTGCCCCAGACACCAAATTCACGATTTGCCATTTGTCCAAATTCATCATTATTCCGAACCCTCGTTCGGATAATTTCGTCGGTTGGATGAATAGAATGCGTTTCTTAGTAGCTGGTCCTAAGAATCTGACTGTAGTCCGATGCATTGAAAGGAACAAAAGGCCCAGCTGCTCGTGAACACATTCCATTCGTCCGTGTGTCAGATCCGGCCGACTGATGATTCGGGCAAATGAAGAATTCGGCCGAAGAGACATTGGAACAAATGACAGACGGTGAATCGTGCTTTTGGCAATTAGGACGAATGACATTTTGTACGTAAGACTAGCCGGGTACTTCCGGTAAAAATTATAGCAATTCGAATGAATTATTGAAAATGATTATAATTGAAATTTAACAAATTCTAAAATGTTTGTTTACCTGAAAAAATGTTTTTTTACTTAATTAAACTACCTAACAAATCGAGGTTCTCGTACCTCGCGATACAAGAATCACGGAAACGCTTGTAGTGTTACAATAGACTGTCTTCTACAATGTCTTCATATGTATGTGTAAAATGCTCTGTTAGATATATGTATATATTTATATAGCGATCGACCTCATAAGATTTTCTCTTTCCATTCAGGAAGCGTCCATCCGATGCTGACGGTCACACATACCTCCTATAGCTGCCACGACGTACTAGAGAAAAAGAGCACTGACAGCAGTCCAAGTCACAGTCAAATGTCTAGGAATTCCTCGAGGAAATCGAACAATTCGCTACTCGTGAATAACGGGAAGTTCGAAGGTGAATATAGATGTAAAAGCTATTGGACTGAATGCCAAATGTATATCTATAGCAGGCCGGAATAAGGCATCTCCAGGGATATACGAACCGGATGTCCCAAGATGGTGTGTAATTCGGGAACAGAAGACTTTGGTTTGAGAACCCTCTCCCCCCCCAGCCCCCCACAAATATATATGAGAACATATATATACCTAGCATATATAAGAAAGGATTTGGAAAAAGAATGTGCAGTGCGTACCCTAATGGAAGTCTATCTCGGTTACTGGAAATGACATCATAAACCCTAACGGAAACTCTGTGAACTACAAAGTACTCAATTTGGCCACAGTCATCGCTACCAGTCGATCATACTGTTTGAAGAGAATATAAAATAGTAGACGTAAGCGCGATTCGTCCGATATCGTCGTGAAAATTATTCCAAGAATATTTGAAACAATCTCAACAAATTTTGTCATTCGATTTTTCCGGGTGTGTTTTATGCTTCCACTTTGTTTTTTCCCTACACTGGATTTAAAACTAATCCGAGAAGGCTGACGTAAATGCTTGCGCATATAGCTACATTGTTCCAGGGATTTACTTCGAGAGAAGTTTGAAAATTAATACAATTTATAAATGCATCACTGAGCTGAGAGTCTTTATCTCGTTCAGTCAGCTTGTGCGCATGCGCAGAATTCAATACGAAAGAAAGTGCGTAAGTTCGTCTTGTCCGTTGTCCACGAAAAGCTCCGTTTCACAATTTGAACAAAAAAGTTAGAGCTATTCTCGGACGGTTTATATAGACAGCTGGGCGATTGAGCTTCCGGGACTGAAAACGTCAATGGAACTTTTTATACGGCTACTGTATAATCAATTGCAATTAAGTTCTGAGGATCAATTTGTGCGTTATGATTATGCCTGTAACGATTTGTTCAACTTTTTATTGTTAGGTTAGGTGGCTAATCCGATGCGCTATGTCGTTGCAATTGGGAGGAATTGGTGCGTGAGCTTTCAATTCGTGCTGCTCGTACTTATTGGCACGCACGTGGTCTCGCACACTGAAATAGATTTGTCGGTAGCATCGCATGACGTCACTGTCTACTGAGTTACGCATACGCGCGCGTTACACATATATCCTCGAAAAGCTTTTAACACGCTCAGTTAGCCTCTTATTGCACGCGGAGCAACAAGTGTTTCGGGAATAATAATTCCTTCAGTCTCACCCGGTATACCAGCTGTGAACATGTCACCCGTTAAAGACAAGTCTGAGACAACTTCACGACGTATCTAGATCTATTTTGTGTATACTGATCGTGTATTCTGCCTATCAAATTATAAAATTGCGTGTCGTTCGAATTGAGATTCTTCTTTTTGGTCTTTACTGCAAATTCAAAATGGTGCTCAGGACCCGTCAGGTTCGTTTGCCAAATGTATCCGGTGCCATGTTGAAGGAAGGTACGTAATTGGTGTAGTGTTTACCTCTTACTTTTGTCACCTCGTGTTTTGAGAATTTTTTAAAAAATTTTTCGTAAATGATTTTACGGTTTTTTTTTAGCGATTATACTATTTTCAGGTGGAGAGATTCTAAAAATACGAAGCTTAATCCGATCACTTATATCTTTTGTTGAGGCCGTTTGATTTATTCTTGGGAACGTGGTGCTTTTGCAGGAATCCGCCAAGAGGGGGTTGGGTCTACGAAAAGATGTTATGAATCAAAAAAATATGAGTTCACTCATATTATAAATACGCACTATAGGCGTTCTCAAAAATGACCCGAGAGCTCATAGTGCATCGTAGCTTTTCTGTTTATTGGTTGCATTTCATAGAAACACAACTTGCTCTTAGCACTCTCGGTTCATTATTGAACATACCTATAGTGCTTCGGAGCTCGCAATAACAAAGGTACGAGCGGACCTAGAGTCGCGCCTACTTGAGGAAAGTACGGTCACACGAATTTAACGGCGACGTAATCATTTCCCAATGATACAGTCGGGGTCAGGGTCCTCGGTGTCAAGTTTTATTTTCGGGAACATAAAAGCTGCTTGCAATAATCTGCAAGTTCGTTTAAGGCTACATTAACTTTATTGTAATTAATGATGTGGTGCTCGATAATTTGCCCATTAATTAACTTTTTAAACGGTGAATCAGTGAAGCAACCAAATTGCCTGTATACATACATATATTTATGTCGATACCTGATGTTTTTTTTTTTCATTGATTACAAAGACTATTTAATTTCTTTTGCTTTATCAGCAAAATATAAGCTTTTAAATAAATCGACTGACATAAGCGTTAATTAAGTCCTTCAAATAATAAAGTAAGTCATTCGTCCAGAATAAAGTGGAAGTTTGCAGTTTTATACGGGTCATTTTTGAATTTGATACCCAAATATTTTCAAAATACATAATTAAAAATTATATTACTATATATTATTGATCAACGGTATTCCTACAATACTAGACCTAATTATTCTTTTATAATATTATTTATCTTATTATTCATGGACATTAAAGTCTATCACAATATTCATACTACTATCTCTATATATTATAATGAAACATACAACAAATTCATACTTGAATATACAGGGTGTTCCGAAATTACCTGACCAACGGGGTATGGCGGTGTTCGGGAGGCACCACTGATCACGAAAAT